>JACEEZ010004599.1:22500-24244 GCA_016584305.1 Chionoecetes opilio | reverse complement strand
TTTTTTTACATTCCAAACTGGAGGGTTAAAGATTTTTTAAAAATGTTTTGCAATATGTATTTAAGTATAAGTTAGATTATTAGGTATTACTATCCCGGCAATAAGTGATTTTAGTTATAATATAAGGAGGTTCGATAGAGGGGTGGGTAGTGCTTGAGCCGTCGCATCATGAAGGTCGCTGATAATCCGCCAGGACGGTTCCTACCGATATGTTTCACATGAGCGGTAAGAACTTACGTATACACGCTCTACTGTTAATTAACTTCATTAGATATATATTTCACCAACTTCTAGCCGTCGCAACGTTTCTGTTGATGTTTTTGATGAGTATAGAGGCAAATTCTATTATACACTATTTTGGTCGTACGGCTGGCTACGCATTTGAAGCAGCACGTTGCCACTATATTTCGCAGGCGCGAGATCTCAACCAAACAACTCCGATGTCGACTCTCGGTAACAATGGAAGGTTTGCCGTTCGTCGCTACTCGCTGTTCGTCCACTCTACCGCCTTCAACCATCGTACGGCCTCTCTCTCTTTTTTTTTCTCTTATCTTATCTCCTCTCTCTCTCTCTCAAATCCTCTTTCTCTCTTCATATTCTCTCTCTCTCTCTCTCTCTCTTATCTTATCTCCTCTCTCTTTCTCTTATCTTATCTCCTCTCTCTCTCTCATATCCTCTTTCTCTCTCTCTCATATCCTCTCTCTCTCTCTCTCTCTCTCATCTTATCTCCTCTCTTTCTCTTATCTTATCTCCTCTCTCTCATATCTCTTCTCTCTCTCTCATATCCTCTCTCATATTCTCTCTCTCTCTCCTCTCTCTCTCTCTCTCTCTCTCTCTCATCTCTCTCTCTCTCTCTCTCCTCTCATCTATCTCTCCTCTCTCCTCTCTCTCTCTCCTCTCTCTTATCTTATCTCTCTCTCTCTTTGAACTGGAAAAATCATATGCAGTCTGTGTGCTTAAATTTATCAAAAATGTGTGGAATCCTATACAAAATTCGACACCACCTAACGCTTGAGGCATTACGGAACATCCATTATTCTCTTTGCTACCCTTACATTATATAGTGTGTGTCTATCTGGGGATGTGCTTGGCCTACAATCATAAAAGATGTTTTCGTGTCTCAAAAGAAACTCGTCAGAACAATTTGTTTTAGAGGTAAATATCTAGGGCTGAGAACTAGAAGGGCCTATGTCAAAAAATGGCTAATTTTAGATAAGTCCACCACCGAACTGGAAATGTATGTATCTATCATTGCAAGAAATGATAGGTTAGAATCTAAGTAATTATTGAAAAAAAAATCTTTCATCTGCTGTTATAACCTGATGCAATGATGAAGGATGCAATATTTCAAACGCATTTTTCTCAAAACATAGATTTGTGACATTGGCCTTTCTTGTTCTCAGCCCTAGATATGATGCTGCTGATATGTTATTTAAGGATTTAGGGCTGCTGAAATTTGATCTCGTTAGGAAATACTTTTTGTTACTAACTATTTTTAATGATATAAATAGCAGTGCTCAAAACAGTGAAGTATTGACAGTGTTCCACCACAGTCAAGGTACAAGGGGAAATAATAGTGCTCTGATTTTTCCACAAGCACGTACAACACTATATAAATGTTCTTTACACTGTGTTGGGCCACAATTTCGGGAAGCAATACCTAATGCTTTGAAGGCAATTACTACTGTCAATACATTCAAAGTTAAGCTTAAAAGATATTTATATAATTTTCAAAGTCAAAATA
>JACEEZ010004599.1:0-17500 GCA_016584305.1 Chionoecetes opilio | reverse complement strand
GACAGAGACAGAGACAGAGGACAGAGACAGAGACAGAGGACAGACAAGAAGAGACAGAGACAGAGACAAGAGACAAGAGAAGAGACCGAGGACAGGAGACAGAGGACAGAGGACAGACAAGAGACAAGAGACAGAGCAAGAGACAAGAGAAGAGACAGAGACAGAGACAAGAGGACAGATACAGAGACAGAGACAGAGACAGAGGACAGAGACACAGAGACAAGAGACAGAGACAGAGACAGAGACAAGAGACAAGAGACAGAATACAGAGACAGAGACAGAGACAAGAGGACAAGAGACGTAGTAAAAAGAGGACAAGAGACAGAGACAGGACAGAGACAGAGACAGAGACAGAGGACCAGAGACAAAGAGACAGAGACAAGAGACAGAGACAGAGACAGAGACAGAGACAAGAGACAAAGAGAAGAGACAGAGACAGAGCAGAGACAAAGAGACAAGAGACGAGACAAGAGACAGAGGACAGAGACAGAGACAGAGGACAAGAGACAAGAGACAGAGACAAGAGACAGAGACAGAGACAGGAGACAAGGACAGACAGAGACCAAGACAGAGACAGAGACAAGAAAGACAAGAGACAAGAGACAAGAGACAAGAGACACAGAGACAAGAGACAGATAAAAGAGACAGGACCAGAGACAGAGACAGAGACATGTGAGACAGAGACAAGAGACAAGAGACAAGAGACAGAGACAGAGGACAGAGACAAGAGACAAGAGACAAGAGACAGAGACAGAGGACAGAGACACGAGACAAGAGACAGAGGACAGAGACAGAGACAGAGAACAGAGACACAGAGGACAAAGAGACAGAGACAGAGACAAGAGACAAGAGGACAGAGACAGAGACAGAGACAGAGACAGAGACAAGAGACAAGAGACAAGAGGACAGAGGACAAGAGACAGAGACAGAGACAGGAGACAGAGACAGAGACAGAGACAGCGACAGAGGACCAGAGACAAGAGACAGAGACAAGAGGAAAGAGGAAGAGACAGAGACAAGAGACAGAGACAAGAGACAAGAGACAGAGACAGATACAGAGGGACAGAGACAAGAGACAAGAGACCGAGACCAGAGACAGAGAGACAGAGGACAGAGGACAGAGACAGAGACAGAGACAGAGACAAGAGACAGAGGACAAGAGGACAGAGGACAGAGACAGAGACAACAAGAGAAGACAGAGACAGAGACGAGACAGAGACAAGAGAACAAGAGACAGACGGACAACGAGACAAGAGAACAAAGAGACAAGAGACAGAGACAAGAGACAGACAGAGGGACAAGAGGACAGAGACCAGAGACAGAGGACAAGAGACAAGAGACAAGAGACAAGAGACAGAGACAAGAGACAAGAGACAAGAGAAGAGACAGAGACCAGAGGACAAGAGACAGAGGACAGAGGACAAGAGACAAGAGACAGAGACAGAGACAGAGACACAGAGACAGAGACAAGAGACTGAGATGAGGACAGAGACAGGACAGAGGGGGCAGAGACAGAAGACAAGAGACAAGAGACAGAGACAGAGACCAAGAGACAGAGGACAAGAGACAAAGAGACAAGAGACAGAAGGGACACAGAAGAGACAAGAGACAGAGACAGAGACAGAGACAAGAGACAGAGACAGAGACAGAGGGACAGAGGACAGAGACAAGAGGACAGAGGAGCAGAGACAAGCGACAGAGACAAGAGACAGAGACAGAGACAGAGACAGAGACACAGAGACAGGAGACAAGAGACAGAGACAGGGAGACACAGGAGACAAGAGACAGAGACAGAGACAGAGACAGAGACAAGAGACAGAGACAGGACAGAGACAGAGGACACAGAGACAGAGACAGAGACAGAGACAAGAGACAAGAGACAGAGACAGAGACAAGAGAACAAGAGACAGAGACAGAGACAAGACAGAGACAGAGGACAAGAGACAGAGAGACAGATACAGAGACACCGAGACAGAAGACAGAGACAGAGACAGAGACAGAGACAAGAGACAGCAGACAGAGACAGAGACAGAGACAGAGACAGAGACAGAGACACAGACAAGAGACAGAGACAACGAGACAGAGAGACAGACAGAGGAACAATGGAGACAGGGACAGAGACTCAGAGACAGAGACAGGAGGACAGAAGGACAGAGACAGAGAGACAGATGACAGAGACCAGAGGACAGAGGACAGAGGAAAGAGACAGAGACAAGAGACAGAGACAGAGACAGAGACAGAGACAGAGAGAGAGACAGACGACAGAGACAGAGACAGAGACACAGACAAGAGACAGAGACAGAGACAGAGACAGAGACAGACCCAAGAGCAGAGACAGAGACAGACGACCGAGGACAAGAGACAGAGACAAGAGGATAGAGTACAGAGACCAAGACAGCGGACAGAGACAGAGACAGGAGACAGAGACAGAGACAAGAGACAAGAGACAAGAGACAGAGACAGAGACAGAGACAGAGACAAGAGACAGAGACAGAGACAGAGACAGACAAGAGACAGATGACAGAGACAAGAGACAGAGACAGAGACAGAGGGACAGGAGACAGAGACAAGAGACCAGAGGAAAGATGACAGAGACAGAGAACAGAGGGACAGAGACACAGACAAGAGACAGAGACAGGGGTGGGGAGACACAGACAAGAGACAGAGACAGAGACAGAGACAGAGACAGAGACAGGACAGAGACAGAGACAGAGACAGAAGGGACAGAGACAGAGGGACAAGGAGACGAGAACAAGAGATAGAGACAGAGGGACAGAGACAGAGACAGAGACAGAGACAGAGACAGAGAGAGAGACAAAGAGACAGAGGCAGACAGAGACAGAGACAGAGACAGGAGACAGAGACAGAGGAGATACACCCATAATAACCCATGACAATACCACACACACGTCACACACACACACACACGTCCACACACACACGTCACCCACACACACACACACACACCACACACACACACACACACACACAATACTAATACTATAATACGAAGAATAAAGGAATGCATCTATTTCTATCATATAAAAATTCTATAATTACTAATCTAAAATGACAGAAATAGGACGTAGGAATTAAGTTTATCTAGTTGTGGTGTTTGTGTGTGTGTGTGTGTGTGTGCGTGTTGCGTCGTGTGTGTGTGCGTGTGTGTGCTCGCGTTCTGTGTGGTGTGTGTGCGTGTGTGTGTGCGTGTGGATGTGTATGTGGTGTGTGTGTTTGTGTGTGTGTGTGTGTGGTGGTGTGTGCGTTGTTGTTGTGGTGTGGTGCGGGTGCGTGTGAGGGTGTGGTGTAAGTTGTACGTGTGCGTGTGCGGGCGTGTGTGTGTGCGTGTGTGGGTGGTTGGTGTGTGTGTGTGTGTGCGTCGTGTTGTGTGATGTTGTGCGTGTGCGGGTGCGTGCGTGCGTCTGCGTGTGTGTGTGTGTGGCGTGTGTTGTGTGTGTGTGTGGTGTAAAGTAAGGACCATATCTTAGGCCACATACCACATAATATATAAACTATTACTACGCTACTACTAGGTCTACTACTATTATTACCTATGTTGCTTACACTACTACTACTAACTACTACTACTATACTACTACTACTACTACTACTTACTTTACTACTACTTACTACCACCACTACTACTATTTGACCAGCAACAATTCTAAACTATTATCACTACTACTACTACTGCTACTATTACCTACTATTACCAACTACTACTGCTGCTGCTGCCATTACAACTACTACTACTACTACTACTACTATTTACCAGCAAAATCTAAACTATTATCACTACTACTATCACTGCTACTATTACCTACTACTACTACTAATACTAATACTGCTGCTGCCACTACAACAACAACAACTACTACTACTACTACTACTACTACTACTACTACTACTACTACTACTTACCAATAAGGTCAAGTTCCAACGCCTCAAACGGCACATTCAGCTCGTTGAAGAGATCTTTGACCTAAGCAGAGAGAAATTGATCGTTAGTTAGATAAAGAATTATCTAGGAGTATAATACCAAGATATATTATTCCTAGATTATCTCCTAACCTAACTCCTATACAGATTAACTCATAGCCTACCTTCCCTCACACCACTCCTAGCCTACCTTCCCTCACACCACTCCTAGCCTACCTTCCCTCACACCACTCCTAGGGGCCCTACCGTTCCCTCACACCATCATAAGCCTCCACTCCCTTCCCTCAACACCAATCCTAGCCTCCCTGCCCTCACAACCACTTCCTAGCCTACCTTACTCACACCACTCCTAAGCCTACCTTCCCTCACACCACTCCTAGCCTACCTTCCCTCACACCACTCCTAGCCCTACCTTCCCTCACACCACTCTAGCATACCTTCCCCCACACCACTCCTAGCCTTACCTTCCCTACACAAAAACTACTAGCCTCCCTCTTCCCTCCACACCATAACCCCTCCTAGCCTCCATTCCCCTCACACCACTCCTAGCATACCTTCCCTCACACACTCCTAGGCCTACCTTCCCTCAACACCACCTAGGCCTCCCCCTTCCTTCACACCACTACTAGCCTACCTTCCTCACACCCACTCCATAGCCTACCTTCCTCACCCACTCCTAAGCTACCTTCCCTCACACCACTTCTAGCCTACCTTCCCCACACCACTTCATAGCCTACCTTCCTCCACACCACTCTAGATAACTTCCCTCACACCACTCCTAGCCTACCTTCCTACACCACTACTAGCCTACCTTCCCTCACACACTCCTAGGCCCCTTCCCTCACACACTCCTAGCCTACCTTCCATCCACACCACTTCCTAGCCTAACTTCCCCTACACCACTACTAGCACTACCTCCCTCAACCATTCCTAGCCTCCTACCTTCCCTCACACACTCCTAGCCTACCTCCCTCACACCACTACTTAAGCCTACCCCTCACACACTCCTAGCCTTTTTTAACCTTCCCTCACCACCACTCCTAGCCTCCCTTCCCGCACACCACTCCTAGCCTCCCGTTCCCTCACACCACTCCTAGCCTACCTTCCCTCACACCACTCCTAGCCTCCCTTCCCTCACACCACTCCTAGCCTACCTTCCCTCCACCACTCCTAGCCTACCTTCCCTCACACAACTCACTAGTCTACCTTCCCTCACACCACTCCTAGTTCTCTCACCTTCCCTCACACCATTCTAGCCTCCTTCCCTCAACCACTCCTAACCTACCCTTCCCTCACACCACTCCTAGCCTCCCTTCCCTTACACCACTCATAGCCTACTTCCCATCACACCACTCAATAGCCTACCTTCCTCACACCACTCATAGCCTACCTTCCCTTCACCCCACTCATAGCCTAACCTTCCCTCACACCACTCTTAAGCCTACTTCCCTCACCACCAATCATAGCCAACCTCCCCTTCCTCACACCACTCATAGCCTACCTTTCCCTCACACCACTCCTAGCCTACCTTCCCCACACCAATCCTAGCCTACCTTCCCTCACACCACTCATAGCCTACCTTCCCTCCACACCACATCCTAGCCTACCTTCCCTCACCACCATTCCAGCTACCTTCCCTCCACAACCACTCTAGCCTACTTCCCTCACACCTCCTAGCTACATTCCCTCACACCACTCCTAGCCTCCCTTCCCTCACACCAATCCCTAGCCTCCTTCCCTCACACCACCCTAGCCTACCTTCACTCACACCACTCCTAGCTAACTTTCCCTCACACCACGCCTAGACCTACCTTCCTCCACCCACTAATAAACATACCTTCATCACACACTCCTAGCCTACCTTCCCTCAACCACTCCTAGCCTACCTTCCCTCACACACTCCTAGCCTACCTCCTCACACCACTCCTAGCATCCCTTCACTCACACCACTCCTAGCTACCTTTCCCCTCACACCAACTCCTAGCCTCCTTCCCTCACACCAATCCTAGCCACCTTCCCTCACACCACCCTAGCCTTACCTTCCCTCACACCACTCCTAGTCGACCTTCCCTCACACCACTCCTAGCCTACCTTCCTCACACAACTCCTAGCCTCCCTTCCCTCACACCACTCCTAGCCTACCTTCCCTCACACCACTCTAGCCTCCCTTCCCTCACACCACTCCTAGCCTACCTTCCTCACACCACTCCTAGCCTACCTTCCTCACACAACTCCTAGCCTACCTTCCCGCACACCACTCCTAGTCTACCTTCCCTCACACCACTCCTAGCCTACCTCCTCACACCACTCCTGCCTACCTTCCCTCACACCACTCCTAGCCTTACCTTCCCTCACACCAATCCTAACCTACCTTCCCTCACACACTCCTAGCCTACCTTCCCTAACACCACTCATAGGCCTACCTTCCTCACACCACTCCTAAGCCTAATTCTCACACCATCTAGCCTACCTTTTTTTATTTCCCCACACCACTCATAGGCCTACCTTCCTCACACCACCTCCTAGCCTACCTTCCCTCACACCACTCAGAGTCTACATTCCTCACAACACTCCTAGCCTACCTTCCCCACGCCACTCATAGCCTACCTCCCTCACACCACTCATAAGCCTCCCTTCCCTCACAACCACTCCTAGGCCTACTCTCCTCACACCACTCCTAGTCTACCTTCCCTCACACACTCCAGCCTACCTTCCCTCACACCACTCCTAGCCTACCTTCCCTCACACCACTCCTAGCCTACCTTCCGCACACCACTCCTAGCCTACTTACCTACACCACTCCTAGCCTCCCCTTCCCTCACACCCACTCCTAGCCTACCTTCCCTCCACACCACTCCTAGCCTTACCTTCCTCCACACCACTCCTAGCTACCTTCCCTCACACCACTCCTAGCCTACCTTCCCTCCACGACTCCTAGCCTCCCTTCCTCACACCACTCCTAGCCTACCTCCCCTCACACCAACTAAGCCGCCCTTCCCTCACACCACTCATAGCCTACTCCCTCACACCACTCATAGCCTCCCTTCCCCACACACTCCTAGCCTACTTCCTCACACACTCCTAGTTCTACCTTCCCTCAACCACTCATAGCCTACCTTCCCTCACCACCACTCATAGCCTACCTTCCCTCACAGCATCCTAGCCTACCTTCCCCCACACCACTCCTAGCCTACCTTCCCTCACACCACTCCTAGCCTACCTTCCCTCACACCATCCTAGCCTACCTTCCTCACAACCACTCATAGCCTACCTTCCCTCAACCACTCATAGCCTCCTTCCCCTCACACCACTCCTAGCCTACCTCCTCACCCACTCTAGACTACCTTTCCCTCACCCACTTCAATACACCCCTGTGAATAATTTATTGGGTGTGGTTATTTATTGGGGGGGCACTCATGGGGGCCACAGGTATATATTGGGGGCACTCGTGGGTTGGGGCAAGGTTTATAGAGGGGGGGCACCGGGGGCACATGTTTATATGGGGGGCACTCGGGGGGCACAGGTATATATGGGGGGCACTCAGGGGGTTAGACAGTTATATATGGGGGGCACTCAGGGGGGCACAGGGTTTTATGGGGGGCCACTCGGGGGGCACAGGTACATATGGGGGCACAGGTAATATGGGGGGCACTCAGGGGGCACAGTTTTATATGGGGGCACTCGTGGGGGCACAGGTACATTATGGGGGGCACAGGTCTATATGGGGGGCACTCGGGGGACACAGGTATATATGGGGGGCACAGGTTTATATGGGTGGGCACTCGGAGGGGCACAGGTATATATGGGGGCACTCAGGGGGCACAGGTTTATATGGGGGGGCCACTCAGGGGCCCACCGGTTTATATGGGGGGCACTCAGGGGCACAGGTTTATAGGGGGGCAACTTAGGGGCACAGTTTTTATGGGGGGCACTCGGGCAACAGGTAAATATGGGGGGCACTCGGGGGCACAGGTATATATGGGGGCACTCAGGGGGCAGTATATATGGGGGGCAGGTCGGGGGCACAGGTATATATGGGGGGCCTCGGGGGGCACAGTTATATATGGGGGGCACTCGGGGGGTGTTATATATGGGGGGGCACAGGTTTTATATGGGGGGACTCAGGGGCACAGGTTATATATGGGGGGCCCAACTCGGGGGGCACAGGTACATCATGGTTTTTGGAACTCAGGGGGCATAGGTATATATAGGGGCAGTCGAGGGCACAGGTTTATAGGGGGGGCACTCGGGGGGCAGAGTTATATATGGGGGGAACTCGGGGGCGCGCACAGTGTAAATATGGGGGGCCACCCGCGCCGTACTCTACACCAACCACGACACCACACCTGCCGTACCCCTAACCACACTTACCACACGTTACTACGGAAGTCTGGAACCAATACTAATTAAAACAAGCTAGTTACCACCTTATGGCAGAAAGAGCAGAACGACTTGCTACATATAATCACTTTATTACTAGTGATGTAATTATCACCAGCTGAGCAGGAGGAAAGTTGCCTGTAATCGATCCATAGTAAAGTCTTATTAAAGGTCTGCCTCCCACCTCTCCCACACCACTCCCACTGTTCTAAACCTTCTGCAGCTGATAGATACTCCACGAGGGGCTCACTGTCCCCTACACTATGCAAGGCTTGGTGTGCGGGACAGAACTTGCTCGAAACGTGGAAGGAGCCGATGAAAGCCATGTAAGCTTCCTGCCAGAGGTCGCCATACGATTGCTCGGTTTTTTTTACGCCGCGTTTCCACTATGGATTATTCTCTTATTTTATCCTTATCTTGCTTATTCAGAGTTTATATCCTGTTTAGTGTCTCCTCGGTGTTCTTCTTACTCATGGTTTTAGAACTTGCTTTCTGGAAACGTGGAGTGAGGCGACGAAGGCCTGTAATCTCATGCCAGAGGTTGCCCATATCGACTGCTCGGTTTGTTTACGCCGCAGCGTTCACCATGAATTAATTCTCTTATTTTTCCTTTATCTCCTTATTTCTCGCTTATTCTCGCTTATTCAGCGTTATATATCTGTTTAGTGTCCTCACAGTGACTTCTTTACTTTCATGCTCTTAGAAACTTGCTGGAAATGTAGAATGAGAGCCAACGATAGCCTTGTAACTCATGCCAGAGGTGCCATATCCACTGCTCTCGGGGAATTTTAACCCGCGGTTCACCATGGACTTAATTCTCTTATTTATCCTTATTTCTTCCTTATTTCCATGTTGTAGTATCCTGTTTAGTGTCCTCCACAGTCTCTTCTTTACTTCATGTTTCTTCTATGTAGCCAAAAACCAGATGGAAATTTGGGATTAACCGTGAAAATTACCTATATAATCCAAAACACAGCAATATCTTAAGGCCTCAACATTTGCGACATTTCAGAACCAGTTTCACGGAACCCAAGAATTCAGGCGTTCCATTTGCGCACGAAAACCTGGGTCCGAGGCAAAGCGCGTAGTGACTCAGCAAAACCCGTGAACTTTCTCTACTCACATTGAGAGGTGGGTAGCTTGGGTAGAGTTTTCAGTTCATAACAAACAATGGTCGCCTTGGGCCCTATTTCTCTTATCGTGAAGGGTTTTCCGCATGCACGAGTCGGAGAGGATGTCAGACGGCATAAAAGAGGCATACATGGCTGGTGGGGGCCATGCGTTCCCGCGATCTTAAACTTGATATGATCCCTTCACATAGCAGCTAGCTGAGTTATATCTCTCGTTACCTCTCTCTCTCTCGTTATCTCGTTATCTCTCTCGCTATCTATCTCTCTCTCTTGTTATCTCTCGTTATCTCTCTCTCTTGTTATCTCTCTCTCTTGTTATCTCTCTCTCTCGATATATCTCTCTCGTTATCTCTCTCTCTCGTTATCTCTCTCTCGTTATCTCTCCCTCTCGTTATCTCTCTCTCTCTCTCTCTCTCTCTCTTTCTTCTCTCTCTCTCTCTCTCCTCTCTCTCTCTCTCTCTCCTCTCTCTCTTAAATTGCCTCGCCAGCTGAGTATGTTTGTAAACAAAAAACGGGGTTTTTGCGTTCCATTTGTGACACGCGAACCCAACCCTGAACCCAGAACCCAACCCTGAACCCAGAACCCAACCCTGAACTGAAAGAACTGGTTCATGCAACTTGGGCACAAATGGAAGAGGCCTTTAATTATTTTCATCACATTTTGCCGTTTTGCCGCTTGTATCTCCCTATTTATTTATCCTTATTTCTTGGTTATCTCTTGCTTTTATCACCTATTGACTGTGTTTTCTGGTAGTTTATATCTCTGCTGTGCCTTCTGGTGCTGTGAAAGTCTGGAATCACCTCTAATTATCGTTAAAATTACTTATTAACACCACGTTCACCACTACTACTCTCAATTCTCCTTACGTAAATGTCTCTTCTCTCCCTTATCTAAAACATTTGCTATATATAACCTAGCTTCTATTACATCATTAGCCTATAGTCTTGCCTTACATACCACTATACATCACTATTTCATACTAGTTCGTTCTAATTTCAATGATTTTAATGTGAATATCGCCTCTTTCTATTTCACGTTGCCAGTTAGCACATTTCTCTACGCAGATACATATATCTTATCACCTGCAAACACACTCACACACATTAATTAAGCTTCTAATAGTCTTATAACACTTTAAAACACACACTAACACACTCCCATGAGCTAAACAGTTCATATATGGGGTGTAATCTAGAATATTTAGATTATTGCATCATTCTACCTACTAGCTGTATAAGCACCTCTGAACTTACCCTCATGCATAAATTAGACTAATACCTGCCTTACCACACCTAGAAATACGCACTAACATACTCTATATATCTAGAAATGCACTATATCTAACACTGTACATAACACTAAAGTCGCCAGGACAACGTTTCATACACACTATATACACACACCACAACACACACAGCACACACACAGACACACACACAGACACACACAGACACACACACACACACACACACATGCACACACACACACACACACACAGACACACACACACAACACCACACACAACACACACACACAGACACACACCACAGACACACACACACACACACACACACACACCACACACACAACACACAATACACACCACACACACACACATACACACACATACACACACAACACACACACACACACAACACACACAAACACACACACACACACACAACACACACAACACACACACACACACACACATACATACACATACACACACACACACACACAGACACACACAACACACACACACATACACACACACACACACAACACACCACACACACACACAATACACACACACACATACACACACATCACACACACACAACACACACACCACACAGCACACACACACACACACACACACACACACAAACACACACACACACACCAACACACACACACACTACACTACAACACACACACACACACACAGACACACACACACACATTAACACACAACACACACACACACACAGACACACACACACACACACACCACACACAACACACACACACACAGACACACACACACCCACACACACACACACACACACACACACACCACAGACACACACCACACACACAACACACACAACAACACACATACACACACACACACAGACACACACACACACAACAACCACAACACCACACACATACCACACACCCACACACACAAATACAACAACACACACATACCACACACCACAGAAGACACACACAGACGACAGACACACACACTACACATACACCACACACACACACACCACACACAGACACCACACATACACACACACACACACAATCACACAGACACACACCAATACACACACAACATACAACACACACACACACACACCAGGACACACACACACACCACACACACACACAACAACACACACACACACAACACACAACACACACACACACACACAGACCCACACATATACACACAACACCACACAAACACACACACACACACACACAGACACACACCACAACACACACTACACACACCACACACACACATTTACCCACACACAACAATACACACACACACAACACTCACACACATACACAAACACACACACACACAACACATTACACACACACACACACACACACACACACACAAACACACACATACACAACACCACACCAACATTAGTAGTATGGTTTAGACTAGACTACACTTTTTTTTTTTTTTTTTTTTTTTTTTAAGAAATAAAAAACGTCCTTCTTCCTCCTCCTATCCATTCTCCTCCTTTTCCTTCTCTCCTTTTCATCCTGCTCCTGCTCTGCTAGTCAAAACAGCAAATGGTATTTCCAGGCAGGATTTATTAAGGTGGTGACTCATACACAATACTTCCTTGTATTCCATGATGGACTGGACGGTTCATGCCTTCTAGATAATCGTTTGTAAGGCTAGGTTTAGTAGGCCTATACTTATACTCAATGGTAGTCTCGGTTTGAATAGCAATATATAATGTAATAAGTTAATATGTAAATATGGGACATTAGGCCTCTTCCATTTGCGCATTTCAAGAACAGGTTCACGGAAACCAAGAGTCAGGCGTTCCATTTGCGCACGAAAACCTGGGTCCGAGGCAAAAGCGCGTAGTGACCAGAAAACCCCGTGAACTTTCTATACTCACATTGAGAGTTGGATAGCTTGGGTAGAGTTTTCAGTTCATAACAAAACAATGGTCGCCTTGGGCCCTATTTTCTTATAGTGCAGGGTTTTCCGCATGCACGAGTTGGAGAGGATGCAGACGGCATACAAGGAGGATTAAGGCTGGGGGGGCCATGCTTTCCCGCGATCTTAAACTTGATCTGATCCCTTCACAGAGCAGCTAGCTGAGTTATATCTCTCGTTATCTCTCTCGTTATCTCCCTCTCTCGTTATCTCTCCTCTCTCTTCTCTCTCTCTCTATATCTCTCTCTACCATTCTCTGCTCTCTCTCTCTTGTTATCCTCTCTCTCTGCGTACTCTCTCTCTCGTTAGCTCTCTCTCGTTATCTCTCGTTATATCTCTCTCTCTCTCTCTCTCTCTCTCTCTCTCTCTCTCTCTCTCTCTCGTTATCTCTCTTCTCGTTATCGCTCTCTTGTTATATCCTCCTCGTATCTCTCTCTCTATCGTTATCTCTTCTCTCGGTTATCTCTCTCTCGTTATCTCTCTATCGTTATACTCTCTATCGTTATTCTCTCTCTGCCTCTCTTCTCTCTCTTCTTCTCTCTCTCTCTCTCTCTCTCTCTTCTCTCTCTCTCTCTCTCTATCTCTATCGTTATCTCCTCTCTCTCTCATCTCTCTCCCTCTCTCTCTCTCAGTCGTCTCTCTCGCTCTCTTCTCCTCTCTCTCTCTCTCCTCTACTCCTCTCTCTTGCTCGTTATCTCTCTCTTCGTATCTCTCTCTCTCCGGTATTCTCTCCTCTCTCTGGTATCTCTCTCTCTCTCATCTCTCTCTCTCTTAAATTGCCTCGCCAGCTGGAGTATGTTTGTGAAACAAAAAAAACGGGGTTTTTGCGTTCCATTTGTGACACGCGAACCAACCTGAACCCAGAACTTAAACCCTGAAACCAGAAACCCAACCCTGAACTGAAAGAACTGGTTCATGCAGCTTGGGCACAAATGGAAGAGGCCTATAAGAATATAAGAACATAAGGAAGCTACACGAGGCCGTGAGGTCATTTATAGCCCTAATATGACACACTCTCCAGATAGCCCCTTCTAACTGTCCTGAAATCATGGATGTAGAAATGTAACTATTAAGGCCACCACACGGTTGTCAATAACAAAGAAAAAACGTCTGTCCTGGACGACGATTACCTGTTATCTACGGTTAGGGTATACCTTCTATAATAATAATACTACTAATAATAATAATAATAATAATAATAATAATAATAATATCACCCGGAGACATACAGGCAAAAAAGCAACAACAACAAGACAGAGTTAACTGAAGTACTAGAGCAAAAAGTACATCAACAAGGCACAGGGCATGAGTACATTAGAGCACCTAAGTACCATTAAGTCCTATCTATATTTCCTTCCTTCCTTTCCTTCTCTCTACTTCTCCTTCATAACCCCCTATCGTTCCTTGCTTCTCCCTTCTTCCCCTTCCTTTCTCTATTCCTCTCCCCTTCCTTCATTCTTCTACCTTACCTTCACTTCTTCTCCCTTCCTTCCTTATCTTATCTATGGACTTATCTATGTGTAAACTAATGTCATCATACACAGCAATATCTCTTAATAAGCCTGAATAGTGCTCGCCTTCCCACAGCCACCAAGTCTCAAGTGGCCCCCGACTCCACAACAAATGGACGTTGGACAATAGTTACAATTCGGACGGTTGACGACGTAGTTCTCATCGAAGGACACCACAATTACGATAACGAGTGAGTACTATCATACACTCCCCACAACTTTATAGCGCGTAGTTAACCTTATGTCGACTTAATTAAGGGTCTATAAGGGTGATGTAAAAGACACTCTTCGTGTTGTAGCTCCATAATTTCAGGGTATTTGGTTACGTTTGTCTGTGGGAATTATTTATTTTGGTGGGGATTTAGAGGGTTTGGGGATTTTGGCGATGGGGGGTGCAGGAAATTGTTTCCTGGAATTGACTTTTTGTGACGCTTATTTTTTTTTCTTTGTGTATTTTTTTTGGTCAATTTATAGTCACCCAACCAAACGATTTTGATGCGCCTTAGTTTTTCTGGTTTGTTTTTATGTGTTTTGAATGAATCTGCTAACGTTCTGTCGCAATTATTATATTTTTTTTTTTTTGCAAAAATGACAAAAAAAAAAAAAAAAAAAAATTAAATTAAACCAAAACCTAACCCCACACCTAACCAAAACCTAACCTAACCTAACCATACCAACCTAACCCAAAACCCATATACTAACCTAACCTAACCTAAACCTAACTAAACCTAACCTTACCTAACTAAAAAAAAAAAAAAAAAAAAAAAAAAATAACTTTTACCTATAGCTACAAAAAAAAAAAAAAAATCACATCAGAAAATCGTTTGTTGGGTGAAACTATAAATTATCCATTTTCTTTTATTGGTATTATTTTACACTGGGACCAGAAGGGGTGGAGTCAGTTCGTAACAAGTTGTTTCGGTCAATTTTTACGGTAGCGTTTGCCCATACTCTCCCCCTCCTCCAAACAAACACCACACCCCACACACACACACACACACACCACACACACACACCACACACAATGGGCCCCCAGACATAACTACGTCCACGGTTGTTTACACCCGGTTTGCATGTGGGGATAAGGCGGGGTCGCCGCGGGTGGACCTACGAAGGGAAAACTACGGCGATGGAAGAATTTCGAGTTATTTTGCGCGAAATTATATTCCAGGTGCCTAAAATTACTGTGCTCTTTTTCCCGCTGACAAACTATTAGAGAAGACCTGAGGTAATGGCTGATGTGCAGAGGCTTCTAAACCAAGAAAAACAGAGTCAAAAACAGAGCCTCGTCAAAGGTAAGCAACTGGTAGGTACGTAATGTGTCCCTACACCTTGCTTACTTTTTAATGAGACCCCTGCTGTGACTGTTTTTCCTGGTTTAGAAGCCTCTGCACATCAACCATCACCTCAGGTCTCTCTAGTGTTGTCAGCGAGCACGGAAATATACCACCTGGAATATCAAATCGCCCAAAAACAACTCAAATTTTTTTTCATCGTCGTAGTCTTCTCTTTGTAGGCTGTACATATTATGGGTTTTGATAAATATTAAAATACCTTATTAATTATATTATTTATTAATTTTTAAAAGCAGCCAAAGGAAGAAGAAACTTGAATTGACTGCAGAAGGGGGTCAAGCGTTTATTTGGAGACATCGATGGTGAAATCGTATGGTAGACGGGCCACAAATTTCACCATACGATGTCTCCAAATCACGCTTGACACCTTCTGCAGTCAATTCCAAGGTTTTTCTTTCCTTTGGCTGGCTTTTTGCCAGCAGGTCAATCCACCTGAAACGATACATTATATACATAAATTAATTATTATATACCAAAATTACCGAAATATATTAAATTAAAAAATTTACAGATCTATGTATCTTAAAAGTTTTTTTTTTCATGTATTTTACATAGCTAAGTACTGAGCACTAGTTTATTGTCCCAACCTAAACAAGGTGAAAATTAACTTTGAAAATATTTTGTCATGATCTAACTTGTTTTAACTGGAGTGATGTCAAACAGTGGCAGGGTCACATTCAGCCCGTCCAGGCGAATTCTTTTAAATGTATCCTTTCTGAACCGTTTTTGGATGTGCAACTGTCATCTATGTTTGCTTCTTCAGAACTTGAAGAAACTTCGCAGGCTCCGCAGAAGCAGAACCAGATTTCTTTCTCAAAGCCAAAGATTATGGTGGCAATTTTTACAATCTTTTGACCTGCCTGTAGCCCCAAAAATATTTATATAATGTTTTTAGGCACAGGAATGAGAGCTTTTATTATCTTACTTTTTGTGTTTTTTCATGGGATCACAAAAAACTACCTTTCTCACCATTTTGACATTCACATTAGGTTAGTAATTAAGCTACTTAAACCAAAATATATCTGGAAGAAAATTAGAAAAACACATTATTTATGAAAAAACAAAAAAAGTCGGCTTGAGAACCTGTACAGGCTTACCTATGCAGAATAAGACACAATTTTTTTATGTTATTTTGAAGTAAAACATACAAAAGCTTCAATTTTAAACAAAAATTGATTTTTTTTTGTCGCGAGTGAACTTCAAGGTCACAGGTCAAAGGTCAAAGTTTCAAATTTTTTGCCCTTTTTTCAGTTATTGATGTAAGTTTAATTCTGTTAAACCTAGAATGATTCAGAGACTCATACTGAGTAAAAAAAGATATTAAAACCCCTCTCTAAGTTTTAAAATAAAGATTTTAGGGACATTTGAAGTTTAAACTTTTAGGTCTTTTCGAGGTCATGCCAAAATTTTTTTATGACCCCTTAACAGGAGACCCGTTGACCCTAGAGTGCTCAAATTTTGCACAAGGCATAATGGCCAGCAACACTCAACATGTGCCAAATTTAAGCAAAATCGGAGTTGGGGGAGGTGTTAATTTGTCATTTTGGTGGGCCACCTGTTTCCCGGAATGCCCCTATAGGACATATTATCCATAAGGGGGACATATCCCCCTTACTGTCTCTATTCTCAATTTTAAATCCAAAGCTGGCTGTTGCGTATATGTGCGCAATGACATCACCCTTTCTCTCGTTTCCCACGCTCTTGAATCTTCCGAATTTTCTACCATCTGGCTTCGACTTCAATGTATTTTCTTTCAAATGTTATCTGGGGGGCTGTATATCTCTCACCTAACTCCTCTGACTATGTAAAATTCTTCCGACTATTTAAAACATCAAAAGTGGAACACATCTCATCTCATTTTCCTTTACCCGAAATTTCCATTCTTGGAGACTTCAATGTTCACCACCAGCTTTGGCTATCCCTCTTCTTTCCACTGACCAAAACCCGGTGAACAAGCCTACAATTATTAA
>JACEEZ010004598.1:0-41839 GCA_016584305.1 Chionoecetes opilio | reverse complement strand
TGTATATATACAAGTAGTTTTACTTATCATATTGCTATAAACCCATAAAATGTAGTGTTTTCAATGATTTTAGCTAGTTATCAGTGAAGAGGTTTTTTTTTTTCTACAAATTGAAGTATATTTCTTTATATCTGTAGCTAATAGCTTTTTATATTTGCTACAACTATATTTTACAAAATTAATAGCTAAAAATTTATTTATCATGAAATTAAGATATCAATATTAATCTTAAAAACAATGTTTTTTCAAGCATTTTAATGTATTTTTGAAAGGCTAAATAATGTCGAAATTTGACATTATTCGCACTTTTACACAACTATATTTAAACAATGTTTATGAGCTAAAAATATGTATTTTTTCATGAAATTTAGGTATCATTTTAATCTTAAAACAACGTTTTTTCAAGTGTTTTAATGTATTTTTGAAGACCTAAAAAATGTCAAAATTTGACATTATTCAGCACTTTTACACAACTATATTTTACAATATTAAGAGCTTAAAATATGTAGTTTTCATGAAATTTATGTATCAATTTTATTCTTATAAACAACGTTTTTTCAAGTGTTTCTATTGTATTTTTGAAGGGCTAAAAAATGTCGAAAATTGACATTATTCAGCCCTTTTCTTGATAGAGAAATTCAAAATGTGGAATTATAGTTGTTTTCGTTAGAAATTGCTATTTTAAACTACTGTAAGCTTATAATAGGAGTTTGAGACTCTATATTGTGATACAATTGTATATTATACGTGTTTTTCATAGTTTCTTCTTAATTGTAGTATTATATCATTAATAGAAGGAATTTACCTTAATGCTTTTAATGCTTTATACCCTCAAAATGTGTTCTTTTCAATGATTCTAGCTAGTTATCGGTGTTATATAGCTGTTTTCCTACAAATTGAAGTATGCAATCCTTTTCTTAGAATAATTTGGACCTATAAGTAGCTTACATTACATTAAGCTAATAAATAGAAGAGTAGGAGGGTATTTATTGTGATATAACGGTATATTGCAAGCGTTTTTCATAAATTCTTCTAAATTGTAGCGTTATTGTATATATACAAGTAGTTTTACTTATCATATTGCTATAAACCCATAAAATGTAGTGTTTTCAATGATTTTAGCTAGTTATCAGTGATATATAGCTGTTTTCCTACAAATTGAAGTATAAAATCCTCTTTTTAGAATAATTTGCACCTATAAGTAGCTTACATTACATTAAGCTACTCGAGTTTAACAGGAATATAACAGGAACTACCACGTGTAGGCCTCGCGGCCTCTTGTAGCTTCCTTATTTTCTTATGTTCTTATGTTCTTAAGCTATTACATAGAAGAGTAGGAGGTTATTTATTGTGATATAACGGTATATTGCAAGCGTTTTTCATAGTTTCTTGTAAACTGTAGCGTTATTGTATATATACAAGTAGTTTTACTTATCATATTGCTATAAACCCTTAAAATTTATAGTTTTCAATGATATTAGCTATTTATCGGTGATATAAAGCTGTTTTCCTACAAATTGAAGTATAAAATGCTCTTTTTAGAATAATTTGCACCTATAATTAGCTTACATTACATTTAGCTATTAAATAGAAGAGTAAGAGGTTATTTATTGTGATATAACGGTATATTGCAAGCGTTTTTCATAGTTTCTTCTTAACTGTAGCGTTATTGTATATATACAAGTAGTTTTACTTATTATATTGCTATAAACCCATAAAATGTAGTGTTTTCAATGATTTTAGCTAGTTATCAGTGATATATACCTGTTTTCCTACAAATTGATGTATAAAATCCTCTTTTTAGAATAATTTGCTCCTGTAAGTAGCTTTCATTCCATTACGCTATTAAATAGAAGAGTAAGGGGTTTTTTATTGTGATATAACGGTATATTGCAAGCATTTTTCATAGTTTCTTGTAAACTGTAGCGTTATTGTATATATACAAGTAGTTTTACTTATCTTATTGCTATAAACCCATAAAATGTAGTGTTTTCAATGATATTAGCTATTTATCGGGAATATATAGCTCTTTTCCTACAAATTGAAGTATAAAATCCTCTTTCTAGAATAATTTGCACCTAAAAGTAGCTTACATTACATTAAGCTATTAAATAGAAGAGTAAGAGGTTATTTATTGTAATACAACGGTATATTGCAAGCGTTTTTCATAGTTTCTTGTAAACTGTAGCGTTATTGTATATATATAAGTGGTTTTACTTATCATATTGCTATAAACCCATAAAATGTAGCATTTTCAATGATATTAGCTATTTATCGGTGATATATAGCTGTTTTCTTACAAATTGAAGTATACAATCCTTTTTTTAGAATAAATTGCACCTATAAGTAGCTTACATTACATTAAGCTATTAAATAGAAGAGTAAGAGGTTATTTATTGTGATATAACGGTATATTGCAAGCGTTTTTCATAGTTTCTTGTAAACTGTAGCGTTATTGTATATATACAAGTAGTTTTACTTATCATATTGCTATAAACCCATTAAATGTAGTGTTTTCAATGATTTTAGCTAGTTTTCAGTGATATATAGCTGTTTTCCTACAAATTGAAGTATAAAATCCTCTTTTTAGAATAAGTTGCACCTATACGTAGCTTACATTACATTAAGATTTTAAATACAAGAGTAAGAGGTTATTTATTGTGATATAACAGTATATTGCAAGCGTTTTTCATAGTTTCTTGTAAACTGTAAAGTTATTGTATATATACAAGTAGTTTTACTTATCATATTGCTATAAACCCATAGAAGGTAGTGTTTTCAATGATATTAGCTATTTATCGTTGATATATAGCTTTTTCCTACAAATTGAAGTATACAATCCTTTTTTTAGAATAATTTGCACCTATAAGTAGCTTACATTACATTAAGCTAATAAATAGAAGAGTAAGAGGTTATTTATTGTGATATAACGGTATATTGCAAGCGTTTTTCATAGTTTCTTCTAAACTGTACCGTTATTGTATATATACAATAATAAGTTTTACTTATTATATTTCTATAAACCCATAAAATGTAGCGTTTTCAATGATATTAGCTATTTATCGGTGATATATAGCTGTTTTTCTACAAATTGAAGCATACAATCCTTTTTTTAGAATAATTTACACCTATAAGTAGCTTACATTACATTAAGCTAATAAATAGAAGAGTAGGAGGTTATTTATTGTGATATAACGGTATATTGCAAGTGTTTTTCATAGTTTCTCGTAAACTGTAGCGTTATTGCATATATACAAGTAGTTTTACTTATCATATTGCTATAAACCCTTAAAATGTAGTGTTTTCAATGATATTAGATATTTATCGGTGATATAGGGCTGTTTTCCTACAAATTGATGTATAAAATGCTCTTTTTAGAATAATTTGCACCTATAATTAGCTTATATTACATTAAGCTATTAAATAGAAGAGTAAGAGGTTATTTATTGTGATATAACGGTATATTGCAAGCGTTTTTCATAGTTTCTTCTAAACTGTAGCGTTATTGTATATATAGTAGTAGTTTTACTTATTATATTGCTATAAACCCATAAAATGTAGTGTTTTCAATGATTTTAGCTAGTTATCAGTGATATATAGCTGTTTTCCTACAAATTGAAGTATAAAATCCTCTTTTTAGAATAATTTGCACCTATAAGTAGCTTACATTACATTAAGCTATAAAATAGAAGAGTAAGAGGTTATTTATTGTTATATAACAGTATATTGCAAGCGTTTTTCATAGTTTCTTGTAAACTGTAGCGTTATTGTATATATACAAATAGTTTTACTGATCATATTGCTATAAACCCATAAAATGTAGTGTTTTCAATGATTTCAGCTAGTTATTAGTGAAAAGTTTTTTTTCTTCTACAAATTGAAGTATATTTCTTTAAATCTGTAGCTAAATAGCTTTTTATATTCGCTACAACTATATTTTACAATGTTATGAGCTATAAATATCTATTTTTCATGAAATTTAGGTATCAATTTTAATCCTAAAAACGACGTTTTTCCAAGTATTTTAATGTATTTTTGAAAGCCTAAAAAATGGCGAAATTTGACATTATTCAGCACTTTTACACAACTATATTTTACCATATTTTGAGCTTAAAATATGTATTTTTAATGAAAATTATGTATCAATTTTAATCTTAGAAACAACGTTATTTCAAGTGTTTTAATGTATTTTTGAAGGTCTAAGAAATGTCGAAAATTGACATTATTCAGCCCTTTTTTTGATAAAGAAATTCAAAATATGGTATTATAGTTATTTTCGTTAGAAATTACTATTTTAAACTACTGTAAGCTTATAATAGGAGTTTGAGACTCTATATTGTGATACAATTGTACATTACACGAGTTTTTAATAGTTTCTTGTTAATTGTAGTGTTATATAATTAATAGAAGGAATTTACCTTATAATAATGCATTATACCCTCAAAAAGTGTTCTTTTCAATGATTTTAGCTAGTATTCGGTGATATATAGCTGTTTTCCTACAAATTGAAGTATAAAATCCTCTTTTTAGAATAATTTGCACGTATAAGTAGCTTACATTACATTAAGCTATTAAATAGAAGAGTAAGAGGTTATTTATTGTGATATAACGGTATATTGCAAGCGTTTTTCATAATTTCTTGTAAACTGTAGCGGTATTGTATATATACAAGTAGTTTTACTTATCATATTGCTATAAACCCATAAAATGTAGCGTTTTCAATGATATTAGCTATTTATCGGTGATATATAGCTGTTTTCTTACAAACTGAAGTATACAATCCTTTTTTAAAATAATTTGCACCTATAAGTAGCTTACATTACATTAAGCTATTAAATAGAAGAGTAAGAGGTTATTTATTTTGATATAACGGTATATTGCAAGCGTTTTTCATAGTTTCTTCTAAACTGTAGGGTTATTGTATATATACAAGTAGTTTTACTTATCATATTGCTATAAACCCATAAAATGTAGTGTTTTCAATGATTTTAGCTAGTTATCAGTAATATATAGCTGTTTTCCTACAAATTGAAGTATATAATCCTCTTTTTAGAATAATTTGCACCTATACGTAGCTTACATTACATTAAGCTATTAAATACACGAGTAAGAGATTATTTATTGTGATATAACGGTATATTGCAAGCGTTTTTCATAGTTTCTTGTAAACGGTAGCGTTATTGTATATATACAAGTAGTTTTACTTATCATATTGCTATAAAAACATAAAATGTAGTGTTTTCAATGATATTAGCTATTTATCGGTGATATATAGCTGTTTTCCTACAAATTGATGTATACAATCCTTTTTTTAGAATAATTTGCACCTATAAGTAGCTTACATTACATTAAGCTAATAAATAGAAGAGTAAGAGGTTATTTATTGTGATATAACGGTATATTGCAAGCGTTTTTCATAGTATCTTCTAAACTGTAGCGTTATTGAATATATACAAGTAGTTTTACTTATTATATTGTTATAAACCCATAAAATGTAGTGTTTTCAATGATATTAGCTATCTATCGGTGATATATAGCTGTTTTCCTACAAATTGAAGTATAAAATAATCTTTTTAGATTAATTTGCACCTATAAGTAGCTTACATTACATTAAGCTATTAAATAGAAGAGTAAGAGGTTATTTATTGTGATATAACGGTATATTGCAAACGTTTTTCATAGTTTCTTCTAAACTGTAGCGTTATTGTATATATACAAGTAGTTTTACTTATCATATTGCTATAAACCCATAAAATGTAGTGTTTTCAATGATTTTAGCTAGTTATCAGTGATATATAGCTGTTTTCCTACAAATTGAAGTATAAAATCCTCTTTTTAGAATAATTTGCCCTATAATTAGCTTACATTACATTAAGCTTTAAATAAAGATAAAAGGTTTTTATTGGATATAACGGTAATTGCAAGCCTTTTTCATAGTTTCTTCTAAATGTGCGTTATTGTATATATAAATATTTTCTTATTATATCGCTATAAAACCCCTAAAATTGTGTTTTCAAAGATTTTAGCTAGTTATCTGATATAAGCTGTTTTCCTACAAATTTAATATAAAATCCTCTTTTTAGAAAATTTTGCCCCATAAGTTTTACATTACATTAAACTTTTTAAAAAGAAGAGTAAGAGGTTTTTATTGTGATATAAAGGTTATTGCAAACGTTTTTTCATATTTTCTTGTAAACTGTAGCGTTTTGTTATATACAATAGTTTTCTTATCATATTGCTATAAACCCATAAAAAAAATAGCGTTTTCAATGATATTAGCATTTTTTCGGTGAATTAGCTTTTTCTTACAAAAATTTAAGTTTACAAACCTTTTTTTTTAAAAATTTCATCTATAAATACTACATTACTTTAAACTATTAAATAAAAGTAAGCGTTTTTTATTGTTATATAACAGTATTTGCAAGCGTTTTCATGTTTCTTGTAAACTGTAGCGTTTTTTGTATATAACAAGTAGTTTTTAAATTATCATATCGCTATAAACCCATAAAAGGTAGGTTTTCAATGATTTAGCTATTTATCGTGATAATACTGTTTCCTACAAAATTGAATATCAAACCTCTTTTAGAAGAATTTACACCTTAGAGCTTTCATTACTTAACTATTAAATCACGGTTTAAAGGGTTTTTTATTGTGATATAACGGTATATTGCAAGCGTTTTTCATAGTTTCTTGTAAACTGTAGCGTTATTGTATATATACAAGTGGTTTTACTTATCATATTGTTATAAACCCATAAAAGGTAGTGTTTTCAATGATATTAGCTATTTATCGGTGATATATAGCTGTTTACCTACAAATTGAAGTATACAATCCTCTTTTTAGAATAATTTACACAAATAAGTAGCTTACATTACATTAAGCTAATAAATAGAAGAGTAAGAGGTTATTTATTGTGGTATAACGGTATATTGCAAGCGTTTTTCATAGTTTCTTGTAAACTGTAGCGTTATTGTATATATACAAGTAGCTTTACTTATCATATTGCTATAAACCCATAAAATGTAGCGTTTTCAATGATATTAGCTATTTATCGGTGATATATAGCTGTTTTCCTACAAATTGAAGAATACAATCCTTTTTTTAGAATAATTTGCACCTATAAGTCGCTTACATTACATTAAGCTAATAAATATAATAGTAGGAGGTTATTTATTGTGATATAACGGTATATTGCTAGCGTTTTTCATAGTTTCTTGTAAACTGTAGCGTTATTGTATATATACAATTAGTTTTACTTATCATATTGCTATAAACCCATAAAATGTAGCGTTTTCAATGATATTAGCTATTTATCGGTGATATATAGCTTACAAATTGAAGTATTCAATCCTTTTTTTAGAATAATTTGCACCTATAAGTAGCTTACATTACATTAAGCTATTAAATAGAAGAGTAAGAGGGTATTTATTGTGATATAACGGTATATTGCAAACGTTTTTCATAGTTTCTTCTAAACTGTAGCGTTATTGTATATATACAAGTAGTTTTACTTATCATATTGCTATAAACCCATAACATTTAGTGTTTTCAATGATATTAGGTATTTATCGGTGATATATAGCTGTTTTCCTACAAATTGAAGAATACAATCCTTTTTTTAGAATAATTTGCACCTATAAGTAGCTTACATTACATTAAACTATTAAATAGAAGAGGTTGAGGTTATTTATTGTGATATAACGGTATATTGCAAGCGTTTTTCATAGTTTCTTCTTAACTGGAGCGTTATTGTATATATACAAGTAGTTTTACTTATTATATTGCTATAAACCCTTAAAATGTAGTGTTTTCAATGATATTAGCTATTTATCGGTGATATATTGCTGTTTTCCTACAAATTGACATATAAAATCCTTTTTTTTAAATAATTTGCACCTATAAGTAGCTTACATTACATTAAGCTAATAAATAGAAGAGTAGGAGGTTATTTATTGTGATATAACGGTATATTGCAAGCGTTTTTTTATAGTTTTTTTGTAAACTGTAGCGTTATTGTATATATAAAAGTAGTTTTACTTATCATATTGCTATAAACCCATAAAATGTAGTGTATTCAATGATATTAGCTATTTATTGGTGATATATAGTTGTTTTCCTACAAATTGAAGTATACAATCCTTTTTTTAGAATAATTTGCACCTATAAGTAGCTTACATTACATTAAGCTAATAAATAGAAGAGTAAGAGGTTATTTATTGTGATATAATGGTATATTGCAAGCGTTTTTCATAGTTTCTTCTAAACTGTACCGTTATTGTATATATACAATAATAAGTTTTACTTATTATATTGCTATAAACCCATAAAATGTAGCGTTTGAATGATATTAGCTATTTATCGGTGATATATAGCTGTTTTCTTACAAATTGAAGTATACAATCCTTTTTTTAGAATAATTTGCACCTATAAGTAGCTTACATTACATTAAGCTATTAAATAGAAGAGTAATAGGTTATTTATTGTGATATAACGATATATTGCAAGCGTTTTTCATAGTTTCTTGTAAACTGTAGCGTTATTGTATATATACAAGTAGTTTTACTTATCATATTGCTATAAACCCATAAAATGTAATGTTTTCAATGATTTTAGCTAGTTATCAGTGATATATAGCTGTTTTCCTACAAATTGAAGTATAAAATCCTCTTTTTAGAATAATTTGCACGTATAAGTAGCTTACATTACATTAAGCTTTTAAATAGAAAAGTAAGAGGTTATTTATTGTGATATAACGGTATATTGCAAGCGTTTTTCATAGTTTCTTCTAAACTGTAGCGTTATTGTATATATACAAGTAATTTTACTTATCATATTGCTATAAACCCATAAAATGTAGTGTTTTCAATGATATTAGCTATTTATCGGTGATATATAGCTGTTTTCGTACAAATTGAAGAATACAATCCTCTTTTTAGAATAATTTGCACCTATAAGTAGCTTACATTACATTAAGCTAATAAATAGAAGAGTAGGAGGTTATTTATTGTGATATAACGGTATATTGCAAGCGTTTTTCATAGTTTCTTGTAAACTGTAGCGTTATTGTATATATACAAGTAGTTTTACTTATCATATTGCTATAAACCCATAAAAGGTAGTGTTTTCAATGATATTAGCTATTTATCGGTGATATATAGCTGTTTACCTACAAATTGAAGTATACAATCCTCTTTTTAGAATAAATTACACCTATAAGTAGCTTACATTACATTAAGCTAATAAATAGAAGAGTAAGAGGTTATTTATTGTGGTATAACGGTATATTGCAAGCGTTTTTCATAGTTTCTTGTAAACTGTTGCGTTATTGTATATATACAAGTAGCTTTACTTATCATATTGCTATAAACCCATAAAATGTAGTGTTTTCAATGATATTAGCTATTAATCGGTGATATATAGCTGTTTTCCTACAAATTGAAGTATAAAATCCTCTTTTTAGACTAATTTGCACCTATAAGTAGATTACATTACATTAAGCTATTAAATAGAAGAGTAGGAGGTTATTTATTGTGATATAACGGTATATTGCAAGTGTTTTTCATACTTTCTTCTAAACTGTAGCGTTATTGTATATATGCAAGTAGTTTTACTTTTCATATTGCTATAAACCCATTAAATGTAGTGTTTTCAATGATTTTAGCTAGTTATCAGTGATATATAGCTGTTTTCCTACAAATTGAAGTATAAAATCCTCTTTTTAGAATAATTTGCACCTATACGTAGCTTACATTACATTAAGCTATTAAATACAAGAGTAAGAGGTTATTTATTGTGATATAACGGTATATTGCAAGCGTTTTTCATAGTTTCTTGTAAACTGTAGCGTTATTGTATATATACAATAATAAGTTTTACTTATTATAATTCTATAAACCCATAAAATGTAGCGTTTTCAATGATATTAGCTATTTATCGGTGATATATAGCTGTTTTCCTACAAATTGAAGAATACAATCCTGTTTTTAGAATAATTTGCACCTATAAGTAGCTTACATTACATTGAGCTAATAAATAGAAGAGTAGGAGGTTATTTATTGTGATATAACGGTATATTGCAAGCGTTTTTCATAGTTTCTTGTAAACTGTAGCGTTATTGTATATATACAAGTATTTTTACTTATCATATTGCTATAAACCCATAAAATGTAGCGTTTGAATGATATTAGCTATTTATCGGTGATATATAGCTTTTTTCTTACAAATTGAAGTATACAATCCTTTTTTTAGAATAATTTGCACCTATAAGTAGCTTACATTACATTAAGCTATTAAATAGAAGAGTAAGAGGTTATTAATTGTGATATAACGGTATATTGCAAGCGTTTTTCATAGTTTCTTCTAAACTGTAGCGTTATTGTATATATACAAGTAGTTTTACTTATTATATTGCTATAAACCCATAAAATGTAGTGTTTTCAATGATATTAGCTATCTATCGGTGATATATAGCTGTTTTCCTACAAATTGAAGTAATCTTATCTCTTTAGATTAATTTGCACCTATAAGTAGCTTACATTACATTAAGCTATTAAATAGAAGAGTAAGAGGTTATTTATTGTGATATAACGGTATATTGGAAGCGTTTTTCATAGTTTCTTGTAAACTGTAGCGTTATTGTATATATACAAGTAGTTTTACTTATTATATTGCTATAAACCCTTAAAATGTAGTGTATTCAATGATATTAGCTATTTATTGGTGATATATAGCTGTTTTCCTACAAATTGAAGTATACAATCCTTTTTTTAGAATAAATTGCACCTATAAATAGCTTACATTACATTAAGCTATTATATAGAAGATTAAGAGGTTATTTATTGTGATATAACGGTATATTGCAAGCGTTTTTCATAGTTTCTTCTAAACTGTAGCGTTATTGTATATATACAAGTAGTTTTACTTATTATATTGCATAAAACCCATAAAATTTAGTGTTTTCATTGATTTTAGCTAGTTATCAGTGATATATAGCTGTTTTCATACAAATTGAAGTATAAAATCCTCTTTTTAGAATAATTTGCACCTGTAAGTAGCTTACATTACATTAAGCTATTAAATAGAAGAGTAAGCGGTTATTTATTGTTAATAAAGTATATGCAAGCGTTTTTCATAGTTTCTTGTAAACTGTAGCGTTATTGTATATTACAAATAGCTTTACTTATCATATTGCTATAAACCCATAAAATGTAGCGTTTTCAATATATTAGCTATTTATCGGTGATATATAGCATGTTTTCCTACAAATTGAAGAATACAATCCTTTTTTTAGAATATTTGCACCTATAAGTCGCTTACATTACATTAAGGTAATAATAAAAATATTAGGAGGTTTATTTATTGTGATATAACGGTATATTGCTAGCGTTTTTCATAGTTTCTTGTAAACTGTAAGTTATGTATATATACAAGTAGTTTTACTTATCATATTGCTATAACCCTTAAAATGTAGTGTTTTCAAGGATATTAGCTTTTATCGGTGATATAGGGCTGTTTCCTACAAATTGAAGTATAAAATGCTCTTTTAGAATAATTTTGCACCTATAATTAGCTTACATTACAAAGCTATTAAATAGAAGATAGAGGTTATTTATTGTGATATAACGGTATATTGCAAGCGTTTTTACATAGTTACTTACTTAACTGGAGCGTTATTGTATATATCAAGTAGTTTTTACTTATTATATTGCTATTAACCATAAAATGTAGTGTTTTCATGATATTAGCTATTTATGGTATGATATTGCTGTTTTCCTACAAATTGACATATAAATCCTTTTTTTAAATATTTGCACCTATAAGTAGCTTACTTACATTAAGCTAATAAATAGAAGAGAAGAGGTTATTTATTGTGATATAACGGTATAATTGCAAGCGTTTTTCATAGTTTTCTTGTAAACTGTAGCGTTATTGTATATTAAAAGTAGTTTTACTTATCATATTGCTATAAACCCATAAAATGTAGTGTATTCAATGATATTAGCTATTTATTGTGATATATAGCTGTTTTCCTACAAATTGAAGTATAACATCCTTTTTTTAGAATAAATTGCACCTATAAGCAGCTTACATTACATTAAGCTAATAAATAGAAGAGTAAGAGGTTATTTATTGTGATATATGGTATATTGCAAGCGTTTTTCATTAGTTTTTCTAAACTGTACCATTATTGTATATATACAATAATAAGTTTTACTTATTATATTGCTATAACCCTTAATAAAATGTGTTTTCAATGATATTAGCTATTTATCAGGTGATAAAAGCTGTTTTCCTACAAATTGAAGTATAAATGCTCTTTTAGAATAATTTGCACCTATAAATTAGCTTACATTACATTAAGCTATTAAATAGAAGAGTAATAGGTTATTTATTGTGATATAACGATATATTGCAAGCGTTTTCATAGTTCTTGTAAACTGTAGCGTTATAGTTATATACAAGTAGTTTTATATTATCATATTGCTATAAACCCATAAAATGTAAATGTTTTCAATTTATTTTAGCTAGTTATCAGTGATATATAGCTGTTTTTCTACAAATTGAAGTATAAAATCCTCTTTTTAGAATAATTTGCACGTATAGTAGCTTACTTACATTAAGCTAATAAAAAAAAGAGAGTTTAGGTTATTTATTGTGATATAACGTATATTGCAAGCGTTTTTCATAGTTTCTTGAAAACTGTAGCGTTATTGTATATATACAAGTAGTTTTACTTATCATATTGCTATAAACCCATAAAATGTAATGTTTTCAATGATTTTAGCAAGTTATCAGTGATATATAGCTGTTTTCCTACAAATTGAAGTATATAATCCTCTTTTTAGAATAATTTGCCCGTATAAGTAGCTTACATTACATTAAGCTATTAAATAGAAGAGTAAGAGGTTGTTTATTGTGATATAACGGTATATTGCAAGCGTTTTTCATAGTTTCTTCTAAACTGTAGCGTTATTGAATATATACAAGTAGTTTTACTTATTATATTGCTATAAACCCATAAAATGTAGTGTTTTCAATGATATTAGCTATCTATCGGTGATATATAGCTGTTTTCCTACAAATTGAAGTAATCTTATCTTTTTAGATTAATTTGCCCCTATAAGTAGCTTACATTACATTAAGCTATTAAATAGAAAAGTAAGAGGTTATTTATTGTGATATAAGGGTATATTGCAAGCGTTTTTCATAGTTTCTTCTAAACTGTAGCGTTATTGTATATATACAAGTAGTTTTACTTATTATATCGCTATAAACCCATAAAATGTAGTGTTTTCAATGATTTTAGCTAGTTATCAGTGATATATAGCTGTTTTCCTACAAATTGAAGTATAAAATCCTTTTTTTAGAATACTTTGCACCTATAAGTAGCTTACATTACATTAAGCTAATAAATAGAAGAGTAATAGGTTATTTATTATGATATAACGGTATATTGCAAGCGTTTTTCATAGTTTCTTGTAAACTGTAGCGTTATTGTATATATAAAAGTAGTTTTACTTATCATATTGCTATAAACCCATAAAATGTAGTGTTTTCAATGATTTTAGCTAGTTATCAGTGATAAATAGCTAATTTCCTACAAATTGAAGTATAAAATCCTCTTTTTAGAATAATTTGCACGTATAAGTAGCTTACATTACATTAAGCTATTAAATAGAAGAGTAAGAGGTTATTTATTGTGATATAACGGTATATTGCAAGTGTTTTTCATAGTTTCTTGTAAACTGCAGCGTTATTGCATATATACAAGTAGTTTTACTTATCATATTGCTATAAACCCATAAAATGTAGCGTTTTCAATGATATTAGCTCTTTATCGGTGATATATAGCTGTTTTCCTACAAATTGAAGAATACAATCCTTTTTTTAGAATAATTTGCACCTATAAGTAGCTTACATTACATTAAGCTAATAAATAGAAGAGTACGAGGTTATTTATTGTGATATAACGGTATATTGCAAGCGTTTTTCATAGTTTCTTGTAAACTGTAGCGTTATTGTATTAATACAAGTAGTTTTACTTATCATATTGCTATAAACCCTTAAAATTTAGTGTTTTCAATGATATTAGCTATTTATCGGTGATATAAAGCTGTTATCCTACAAATTGAAATATAAAATGCTCTTTTTAGAATAATTTGCACCTATAATTAGCTTACATTACATTAAGCTATTAAATAGAAGAGTAAGAGGTTATTTATTGTGATATAACGGTATATTGCAAGCCTTTTTCATAGTTTCTTCTAAACTGTAGCGTTATTGTATATATACAAGTAGTTTTACTTATCATATTGCTATAAACCCATAAAATGTAGTGTTTTCAATGATATTAGCTATTTATCGGTGATATATAGCTGTTTACCTACAAATTGAAGTATACAATCCTCTTTTTAGAAGAATTTACACCTATAAGTAGCTTTCATTACATTAAGCTAATAAATAGAAGAGTAAGAGGTTATTTATTGTGGTATAACGGTATATTGCAAGCGTTTTTCATAGTTTCTTGTAAACTGTAGCGTTATTGTATATATGCAATTAGTTTTACTTATCATATTGCTATAAACCCATTAAATGTAGTGTTTTCAATGATTTTAGCTAGTTATCAGTGATATATAGCTGTTTTCCTACAAATTGAAGTATAAAATCGTCTTTTTTAGAATATTTGCACCTATACGTAGCTTACATTACATTAAGCTATTAAATACACGAGTAAGAGGTTATTTATTGTGATATAACGGTATATTGCAACGTTTTTCATAGTTTTCTTGTAAACGGTAGCGTTATTGTATATATACAAGTAGTTTTGACTTATCATATTGCTATAACACATAAAATGTAGTTTTTTCAATGATATTAGCTATTTATCGGTGATATATAGCTGTTTTTCCTACAATTGATGTATACAATCCTTTTTTAGAATAATTTGCACCTATAATTAGCTTACATTACGTTAAGCTAATAAATAGAAAGTAAGAGGTTATTTATAGTGATATAACGGTATATTGCAAGCGTTTTCATAGTTTCTTCTGAACTGTACCGTTATTGTATATATACAATAATAAGTTTTACTTATTATAATTCTATAAACCCATAAAATGTAGCGTTTTCAATGATATTAGCTATTTATCGGTGATATATAGCTGTTTTCCTACAAATTGAAGAATACAATCCTTTTTTTAGAATAATTTGCACCTATAAGTAGCTTACATTACATTAAGCTAATAAATAGAAGAGTAGGAGGTTATTTATTGTGATATAACGTTATATTGCAAGCGTTTTTCATAGTTTCTTGTAACTGTAGCGTTATTGTATATATACAAGTAGTTTTACTTATCATATTGCTATAACCCTTAAATGTAGTGTTTTCAATGATATTACTATTTATCGGTGATATAGGGCTGTTTTCCTACAAATTGAAGTATAAAATGCTCTTTTTAGAATAATATGCACCTATAATTTAGCTTACATTACATTAAGCTATTAAATAGAAGAGTAGGAGGTTTTTTATTGTGATATAATGTATATTGCAAGCATTTTTCATAGTTTCTTGTAAAACTGTAGCGTTATTGTATATATACAAGTAGTTTTTACTTATTATATTGCTATAAACCCATAAAATGTAGTGTTTTCAATGATATTAGCTATTAATCGGTTGATATATTGCTGTTTTCCTACAAATTGAAGAATACAATCCTTTTTTTAGAATAATTTGCACCTATAATAGCTTACATTAATTAAACTAATAAATAAAGAGTAGGACGTTATTTATTGTGATATAACGATATATTGCAAGCGTTTTTTCATAGTTTCTTGTAAACCGTGCGTTATGTATTAATACAATATTTTTACTTATCATATTGCTATATAAACCTTTAAAATGTAGTGTTTTCATGATATTAGCTATTTATCGGTGATATAAAGCTGTTTTCCTACAAATTGAAGTATAAAATGCTCTTTTTAGAATAATTTGCACCTATAATTAGCTTTCATTACATTAAGCTATTAAATAGAAGAGTAAGAGGTTATTTATTGTGATATAACGGTATATTTGCAAGCGTTTTTCATAGTTTTTGTAAACTGTAGCGTTATTGTATATATACAAAGTATTTTACTTATCATATTGCTATAAACCCATAAATGTAGTGTTTTCAATGATTTTTAGCTAGTTATCAGTAATATATAGCTGTTTTCCTACAATTGAAGTATAAAATCTTCTTTTTAGAATAATTTGCACCTATAAGTAGCTTACATTACATTAGCTATTAAATAGAAGAGTAAAAGGTTTTTATTGTGTATAACGGTATATTGCAAGGGTTTTTCATAGTTTTCTTTTAATTGTAGCTTATTGTATAATACAAGTAGTTTTACTTATCTTATTGCTATAACCCATAAAATGTAGTGTTTTCAATGATATTAGGGATTTATCGTGATATATAGGTGTTTTTCCTACAAATTGAAGATACAATCCTTTTTGGTAGATAATTTGCTCCTATAAGTAGTTTACATGACATTAAGCTAATAAATAGAAGATAGGAGGTTATTTATTGTGATATACGGTATATTGCATGTTTTTCATAGTTTTCTTGTAAACCGTAGCGTTATTGTATTAATACAAGTAGTTTTACTTATCATATTGGTATAACCCTTAAATTTAGTGTTTTCAATGATATTAGCTATTATCGTGATATAAAGCTGTTTTCCTACAATTGAAGTATAAAATGCTCTTTTTAGAATAATTTGCATCTATAATTAGCTTACATTACATTAACTATTAAATAGAAGAGAAGAGGTTATTTTATTGTGAATAACGGTATATTGCAAGCGTTTTTCATAGGTTTCTTCTAAACTGTAGCGTTATTGTATATATACAAGTAGTTTTACTTATTATATTGCTATAAACCCATTTAATGTAGTGTGTTCAATGATTTTAGCTAGTTATCAGTGATATATAGATGTTTTCCTACAAATTGAAGTAGAAAATCCTCTTTTTAGAATAATTTATACCTATAAGTAGCTTACTTTACATTAAGCTATTAAATAGAAGAGTAAGAGGTTATTTATTGTGATATAGAGGTATATTGCAAGCGTTTTTCATAGTTTCTTGTAAACTGTAGCGTTATTGTATATATACAAGTAGTTTTACTTATCATATTGCTATAAACCCTTAAAATGTAGTGTTTTAAATGATATTAGCTATTTATCGGTGATATAAGCTGTTTTTCCTAAAATTGAAGTATAAATGCTTTTTAGAATAATTTGCACCTATAATTAGCTTACATTACATTAAGCTATTAAATAGAAGAGTAAGAGGTTATTTATTGTGATATACCGGTATATTGCAAGCGTTTTTCATAGTTTCTTCTAAACTGTAGCGTTATTGTATATATACAAGTAGTTTTACTTATTATATTGCTATAAACCCATAAAAAGTAGTGTTTTCAATGATTAAGCTAGTTATCAGTGATATATAGCTGTTTTCCACAAATTGAAGTATAAAATTCCTTTTTTAGAATAATTTGCACCTGTAAGTTAGCTACATTTACTTAACTATTAATAGAAGAGTAAAGTTATTTATTTGATATAACGTATATTGCAACTTTTACCATAAGTTTTTTTCAAGTTTTAGTATTATCAGTGATTATATAGCTTTTCTCTAAAATGAAGTATAAATATCCTCTTTTTAGAATTTAATTTGCACGTATAAGTAGCTTACTTCTATTAAGTATTAAATAAAGAGTAAGAGGTTATTTATTGTGATATACGTAATTCAACGTATTCATAAGTTTTTTAAACTGTAGTATTGTATATAAACAAGTAGTTTCTTGTAATTATTGCTTAAACCCATAAAAGGTAGTGTTTCAATGATATTTGCTATATCGGTGATATATAGCTGTTTACCTAAATTGAAGTTATACAATGCTTTTTTTAAAGAATTACATATAAGTAGCCTTTCTTACATTAAGCTAATAAATAGAAGAGTTAAAAGGTTATTTATTGTAATAAACGATATTGCAAACGTTTTTCATAGTTTTCAGTAAACTGTAGCGCGTTATTGTATATATGCAATTAGTTTTACTTATCATATTGCTATAAACCCATTAAATGTAGTGTTTTCAATGATTTTAGCTAGTTATCAGTGATATATAGCTGTTTTCCTACAAATTGAAGTATAAAATCGTCTTTTTAGAATAATTTGCACCTATACGTAGCTTACATTACATTAAGCTATTAAATACACGAGTAAGAGGTTATTTATTGTGATATAACGGTATATTGCAAGCGTTTTTCATAGTTTCTTGTAAACGGTAGCGTTATTGTATATATACAAGTAGTTTTACTTATCATATTGCTATAAACACATAAAATGTAGTGTTTTCAATGATATTAGCTATTTATCGGTGATATATAGCTGTTTTCCTACAAATTGATGTATACAATCCTTTTTTTAGAATAATTTGCACCTATAATTAGCTTACATTACGTTAAGCTAATAAATAGAAGAGTAAGAGGTTATTTATAGTGATATAACGGTATATTGCAAGCGTTTTTCATAGTTTCTTCTGAACTGTACCGTTATTGTATATATACAATAATAAGTTTTACTTATTATAATTCTATAAACCCATAAAATGTAGCGTTTTCAATGATATTAGCTATTTATCGGTGATATATAGCTGTTTTCCTACAAATTGAAGAATACAATCCTTTTTTTAGAATAATTTGCACCTATAAGTAGCTTACATTACATTAAGCTAATAAATAGAAGAGTAGGAGGTTATTTATTGTGATATAACGGTATATTGCAAGCGTTTTTCATAGTTTCTTGTAAACTGTAGCGTTATTGTATATATACAAGTAGTTTTACTTATCATATTGCTATAAACCCTTAAAATGTAGTGTTTTCAATGATATTAGCTATTTATCGGTGATATAGGGCTGTTTTCCTACAAATTGAAGTATAAAATGCTCTTTTTAGAATAATATGCACCTATAATTAGCTTACATTACATTAAGCTATTAAATAGAAGAGTAGGAGGTTTTTTATTGTGATATAATGGTATATTGCAAGCATTTTTCATAGTTTCTTGTAAACTGTAGCGTTATTGTATATATACAAGTAGTTTTACTTATTATATTGCTATAAACCCATAAAATGTAGTGTTTTCAATGATATTAGCTATTTATCGGTGATATATTGCTGTTTTCCTACAAATTGAAGAATACAATCCTTTTTTTAGAATAATTTGCACCTATAAGTAGCTTACATTACATTAAACTAATAAATAGAAGAGTAGGACGTTATTTATTGTGATATAACGATATATTGCAAGCGTTTTTCATAGTTTCTTGTAAACCGTGGCGTTATTGTATTAATACAAGTATTTTTACTTATCATATTGCTATAAACCTTTAAAATGTAGTGTTTTCAATGATATTAGCTATTTATCGGTGATATAAAGCTGTTTTCCTACAAATTGAAGTATAAAATGCTCTTTTTAGAATAATTTGCACCTATAATTAGCTTTCATTACATTAAGCTATTAAATAGAAGAGTAAGAGGTTATTTATTGTGATATAACGGTATATTGCAAGCGTTTTCATAGTTTCTTGTAAACTGTAAGCGTATTGTATATTACAAGTAGTTTTACTTATCATATTGCTATAAACCCATAAAATGTAGTGTTTTCAATGATTTTAGCTAGTTATCAGTAATATATAGCTGTTTTCCTACAAATTGAAGTATAAAATCTTCTTTTTAGAATAATTTGCACCTATAAGTAGCTTACATTACATTAAGCTATTAAATAGAAGAGTAAAAGGTTATTTATTGTGATATAACGGTATATTGCAAGGGTTTTTCATAGTTTCTTTTAAATTGTAGCGTTATTGTATATATACAAGTAGTTTACTTATCTATTGCTTTTAAACCCATAAATGTAGTGTTTTCAATGATATTAGGTATTTATCGGTGATATATAGGTGTTTTCCTACAAATTGAAGAATACAATCCTTTGGTAGAATAATTTGCTCCTATAAGTAGTTACATGACATTAAGCTAATAAATAGAAGAGTAGGAGGTATTTATTGTGATATAACGGTATATTGCATGCGTTTTTCATAGTTTCTTGTAAACCGTAGCGTTATGTATTAATACAAGTAGTTTACTTATCATATTGGTATAAACCCTTAAAATTTAGTGTTTTCAATGATATTAGCTATTTATCGGTGATATAAAGCTGTTTTCCTACAAATTGAAGTATAAAATGCTCTTTTAGAATAATTTGCATCTATAATTTGCTTACATTACATTAAGCTATTAAAATAGAAGAGAAAGAGGTTATTTATTTTGATTATAACGGTATATTGCAAGCGTTTTCATAGTTTCTTCTAAACTTAGCGTATTGTATATATACAAGTAGTTTTACTTATTAATTGCTATAACCCATTTAATGTAGTGTGTTCAAAGATTTTAGCTAGTTATCAGTGATATATAGATGTTTCCTACAAATTGAAGTAGAAAATCCTCTTTTTAGAATAATTTATACCTATAAGTAGCTTATTTACATTAAGCTATAAATAGAAGAGTAAGAGGTTATTTATGTGATATAGAGGTATATTGCAAGCGTTTTTCATAGTTTCTTGAAACTGTAGCGTTATTTTATATATACAAGTAGTTTTACTTATCATATTGCTATAAACCCTTAAAATGTAGTGTTTTAAATGATATTAGCTATTATCGGTGATATAAAGCTGTTTTCCTACAAATGAAGTATAAAATGCTCTTTTTAGAATAATTTGCACCTATAATTAGCTTACATTACATTAAGCTATTAAATAGAAGAGTAAGAGGTTATTTATTGTGATATACCCGGGATATTGCAAGCGTTTTTCATAGTTTCTTCTAAACTGTAGCGTATTGTATATATACAAGTAGTTTAACTTATTATATTGCTAATAAACCCATAAAAGTAGTGTTTTCAATGATTTTAAGCTAGTTATCGTGATATATAGCTGTTTCTACAAAATTGAAGTATAAAATCCTCTTTTAGAATAATTTGCACCTGTAAGTAGCTTACATTACATTAAGCTATTAAATAGAGAGTAAGAGGTTATTTATTGTGATATAACGGTATATTGCAAGCCTTTTCATAGTTTCTCTAAACTGTAGCGTTATGTATATATACAAGTAGTTTTACTTATCATATTGCTAAAACCATAAAATGTAGTGTTTTCAATGATATTAGCTATTATCGGTGATATATAGCTGTTTTCTACAAATTGAAGAATACAATCCTTTTTTAGAATACTTTGCACCTATAAGTAACTTTCATTACATTAAGCTAATAAATAGAAGAGTAATAGGTTTTTTATGGTGATATAACGGTATATTGCAAGCGTTTTTCATAGTTTTTCTAAAAATGTAGCTTATTTATTAAACAAGTAGTTTTTCTTTTTTATTGCTTAAAAACCCTAAAAGGTAGTGTTTTAATGTATTTGCATTTACGGTGATAATAGTGTTTACCTACAAATGAAATATACAAAACCTCTTTTTTGAAGAATTTTCCCTATTTAATGCTTCATTCATTAAGCAATAAATAGAAAAGTAAAGGTTATTTTTTGTGGTTAACGGTTATTGCAAGCGTTTTTCAAGTTCTTTTTAAAATGTAGCGTTTTTGTAATAGCAATTAGTTTCTTTTCATATTGCTATAAACCCCTTAAAGTAGTGTTTTTCAAGTTTGCAGTTATCATGATATATAGCTGTTTTCCCACAAATTGAAGTATAAAATGCTCTTTTTAGAATAATTTGCACCTATAATTAGCTTACATTTCATTAAGCTATTAAATAGAAAGAGTAAGAGGTTATTTTTTGTGGTATAACGGTATATTGCAAGCGTTTCTCATAGTTCTTTTAAACTGTTGCGTTATTGTATATATACAAGTAGCTTTACTTATCATATTGCTATAAACCATAAAATGTAGTGTTTTCAATGATATTAGCTATTTATCGGTGATATATAGGTGTTTTTCCTACAAATTGAAGTATAAAATCCTCTTTTTAGAATTTAAATTTTCAACTATAAGTAGCTTACATTACATTAAGCTATTAAATAGAAGAGGGAAGAGGTTATTTATTGTGATATAACGGTATATTGCAAGCGTTTTCATAGTTTCTTGTAAAATGTAGCGTTTTTTTATATACAAATATTTTTACTTATCTTATGCTATAAACCCATAAATGTAGTGTATTCAATGATATTAGCTATTTATCGGTTTATATATAGCTGTTTTCCTAAATTGAAGTATACAATCCTATTTTTATAATAATTTGCACCTATAAGTAGCATACATTACATTAAAACTATTAAATAGAAAAGTAAGAGGTTATTTATTGTGGTTTTAACGGTATATTGCAAGCGTTTTCATAGTTTCTTCTAAACTGTACCGTATTGTATATATATACAAGTAGTTTTAAATTATTATATTTCTATAAACCCTAAAATGTAGTGTTTTCAATGATTTTAGCTAGTTATCAGTGATTATAGCTGTTTTCCTACAAATTGAAGTATACAATCCTTTTTTTAGAATAAATTTGCACTATAAGTAGCTTACATTACATTAAGCTATTTAAAAAGAAGAGTAAGAGGTTATTAAATTGTGATATAACGGTATATTGCAAGCGTTTTTCATAGTTTCTTCTAAACTGTAGCTTTATTGTATATATACAAGTAGTTTTACTTTTTATTTGCTATAAACCCATAAAATGTAGTGTTTCAATGATATTAGCTATCTATCGGTGAAAAGTAGCTGTTTTTCCTACAATTTAAGTAATCTTATCTCTTTTGATTAATTTGCACCTATAAGTAGCTTACAATTACATTAAGCTATTAAATAGAAGAGAAGAGGTTATTTATTGTGATATAACGGTATATTCAAGCGTTTTTTATAGTTTCTTGTAAAAATGTAGCGTTTTTTGTATATATACAAGTAGTTTTACTTATTATATTGCTATAAACCCTTTAAAATGTAGTGTTTTCAATGATATTTAGCTATTTATCGGGGATATAAAGCTGTTTTCCTACAAATGGAAGTATAAAATGCTCTTTTTAGAATAAATTTGACCTATAATTAGCTTACATTACATTAAGCTATTATATAGAAGATTAAGAGGGTTTTTTATTGTGATATAACGGTATATTTCAAGCGTTTTTCATAGTTTCTTAAACTGTAGCGTTATTGTTATATACAAGTAGTTTTAAATTATTATATTTCTATAAACCCATAAAATGTAGTGTTTTCATTGATTTTAGCTAGTATCAGTGATATATAGCTGTTTTGCTACAAATTGAAGTATAAAATCCTCTTTTTAGATAATTGCACCTGTAAGTAGCTTACATTACATTAAGCTATTAAATAGAAGAGTAAGCGGTTTTTTATTGTTTTATAACAGTATATTGCAAGCGTTTTTCATAGTTTCTTGTAAACTGTAGCGTTATTGTATATATACAAGTAGTTTTACTTATCATATCGCTATAAACCCATAAAAGGTAGTGTTTGCAATGATATTAGCTATTTATCGGTGATATATAGCTGTTTAAACCCACAAATTGAAGATACAATCCTCTTTTTAGAAGAATTTACACCTATAAGTAGCTTTCATTACATTTAAACTAATAAATAGAAGAGTAAAGAGGTTATTTATTGTGGTATAACGGTATATTGCAAGCGTTTTTTTATAGTTCTTGTAAACTGTAGCGTTATTGTATATATGCAATTAGTTTTACTTATCATATGCTATAAACCCCTTAAATGTAGTGTTTCAATGATTTAAACTAGTTATCAGTGATATATAGCTGTATTCCTACAAAATTTAAGATAAAATGTCTTTTAGAATAATTTGCACCATACGTAGCTTACATTACATTAAGCTATTAAATACACGAGTAAGAGGTTATTTATTGTGATATAACGGTAATTGCAAGCGTTTCATAGTTTCTTGTAAACGGTAGCGTTATTGTATAAAATACAAGTAGTTTTTACTTATCATATTGCTATAAAAAACATAAAATGTAGTGTTTTCAATGATATAGCTATTTATCGGGATATATAGCTGTTTCCTACAAATTGATGTATTTCAATCCTTTTTTTTTGAATAATTTGCACCTATAAGTAGCTTACATTACGTTAAGCTAATAAATAGAAGAGTAAGAGGTTATTTATAGTGATATAAAGGTATATTGCAAGCGTTTTTCATAGTTTCTTCTCAACTGTACCGTTATTGTAATATACAATTTAAAAAGTTTTACTTATTATAATTCTATAAACCCATAAAATGTAGCGTTTTCAATGATATTAGCTATTTTTCGGTGATATATAGCTGTTTTCCTACAAATTGAAGAATACAATCCTATTTTTAAAAATAATTTTCACCATAAGTAGCTTACATTCATTAAGCTAATAAAAAGAAGATGGAGGTTATTTATTGGTGATATAAAAGGTATATTGCAAGCGTTTTTCATAGTTTCTTGTAAACCCGTAGCGTTATTTTATATATACAAGTAGTTTTACTTATCATATTGCTATAAAACCCTTAAAATGTAGTGTTTCAATGATATTAGCTATTTATCGGGATATAGGGCTGTTTTCCTACAAAATTTAAGTATAAAATGCTCTTTTTAGAATAATATGCACCTATAATAGCTTACATTACATTAAGCTATTAAATAGAAGAGTAGGAGGTTTTTTATTGTGATATAACGGTATATTGCAAGCATTTTTCATAGTTTCTTGTAAACTGTAGCGTTATTGTATATATACAAGTAGTTTTACTTATTATATTGCTATAAACCCATAAAATGTAGTGTTTTCAATGATATTAGCTATTTACCGGTGATATAGGGCTGTTTCCTACAAATTGAAGTATAAAAGCTCTTTTTTAGAATAATTTGCACCTATAATTAGCTTACATTACATTAAGCTATTAAATAGAAGAGTAAGAGGTTATTTATTGTGATATAACGGTATATTGCAAGCGTTTTTCATAGTTTCTTCTTAACTGGAGCGTTATTGTATATATACAAGTAGTTTTACTTATTATATTGCTGTAAACCCATAAAAAAGGGAGTTTTTTCAATGATATTTGCATTTATCGGTGATATATTGCTGTTTTCCTACAAATTGACATATAAAATCCTTTTTTTAAATAATTTGCACCTATAAGTAGCTTACATTACATTAAGCTAATAAATAGAAGAGTAGGAGTTATTTTTTTGTGATATAACGGTATATTGCAAGCGTTTTCATAGTTTCTTGTAAACTGTAAACGTTTTTTGTATATATAAAAGTAGTTTTACTTTCATATTGCTATAAACCCATAAAAAGTAGTGTATTCAATGATATTAGCTATTTATTGGTGATATATAGCTGTTTTCCTACAAAATTTAAGTATACAATCCTTTTTTTTAGAATAATTTGCACCTATAAGTAGCTTACATTACATTAAGCTAATAAATAGGGAAAAGTTAAGGTTATTTTTTTGTGAAAAATGGTATATTGCAAGCGTTTTTTTTATAGTTTCTTCTAAACTGTACCGTTATTGCATATATACAATAATAAGTTTTACTTATTATATTGCTATAAACCCCTTAAAATGTAGTGTTTTCAATGATATTTGCTATTTTATCGGTGATATAAAACTGTTTTCCTACAAATTGAAGTATAAAATGCTCTTTTTAGAATAATTTGCACCTATAATTAGCTTACATTACATTAAGCTATTAAATAGAAGAGTAAAAGGTTATTTATTTGTGGATTTTAACGATATATTGCAAGCGTTTTCATAGTTTCTTGTAAACTGTAGCGTTATTGTATATATACAAGTAGTTTTACTTATCATATTGCTATAAACCCAAAAAATGTAATGTTTTCAATGATTTTAGCTAGTTATCAGTGATATATAGCTGTTTTCCTACAAATTGAAGTATAAAATCCTCTTTTTAGAATAATTTGCCCCGTATAAGTAGCTTACATACATTAAGCTATTAAATAGAAAAGTAAGAGGTTATTTATTGTGATATAACCCGGTATATTGCAATCGTTTTTCATAGTTTCTTCTAAACTGTATTGTTATTGTATATATACAAGTAGTTTTACTTATCATATTGCTATAAACCCATAAAATGTTTTGTGTTTCAATGATATTAGCTATTTATCGGTGATATATAGCTGTTTACCTACAATTGAAAGGGATACAATCCTCTTTTAGAATAAATTACACCTATAAGTAGCTTACATTACATTAACTATAAATAGAAGAGTAAGAGGTTATTTATTGTGGGATAAAAGGTATATTGCAAGCGTTTTTCATAGTTTCTTGTAAACTGTTGCGTTATTGTATATATACAAGTAGCTTTACTTATCATATTGCTTATAAACCCATAAAATGTAGTGTTTTCAATGATATTAGCTATTTATCGGTATATATAGGTGTTTTCCCTACAAATTGAAGTATAAAATCCTCTTTTTAGAATAATTTGCAACTATAAGTAGCTTACATTACATTAAGCTATTAAATAGAAGAGTAAGAGGTTATTTATTGTGATATAACGGTATATTGCAAGCGTTTTTCATAGTTTTCTTGTAAACTGTAGCGTATTGTATATATACAAATATTTTTTACTTATCTTATTGCTATAACCCATAAAATGTAGTGTATTCAATGATATTAGCTATTATCGGTGATATATAGCTGTTTTCCTACAATTGAAGTATTTTCAATCCTATTTTTAGAATAATTTGCACCTATAAGTAGCTACATTACATTAAGCTATTTAAAAAGAAGGTAAGAGGTTATTTATGGTGGTATAACGGTATATTGCAAGCGTTTTTCATAGTTTTTTTTCTAAACTGTACCGTTATTGTATATATATAAGTAGTTTTACTTATTATATTGCTATAAAACCCATAAAATGTAGTGTTTTCAATGATATTAGCTATCTACGGTGAATATAGCTGTTTTCCCACAAATTGAAGTAATCTTATCTCTTTAGATTAATTTGGGACCTATAAGTAGCTTACATTACATTAAGCTATTAAAAAGAAGAGTAAGAGGTTATTTATTGTGATAAACGGTATATTGCAAGCGTTTTTCATAGTTTCTTGTAAACTTTTAGCGTTATTGTATATATACAGTATTTTACTTATTATGCTAAAACCCTTAAAATTATGTTTTCATGATATTAGCTTTTTACGGTGATATAAAACTGTTTTCCTACAAATTGAAGTATTAAATGCTCTTTTTAGAATAATTGCACCTTAATTGCTTACATTACATTAGCTATTATATAGAAGATTAAGAGGTTATTTATTGTGTATAACGGTTTATGCAAGCTTTTTCATATTCTTCTAAACTTTTACGTTATTGTAATACAAGTAGTTTTACTTAATTATATTGCATAACATTATAAAATGTAGTGTTTCATTGATTTTAGCTAGTTATCAGTGATTAAGCTGTTTTCCTCAATTGAAGTAAAAAATCCTCTTTTTAGAATTTTGCACTGTAAGTAGCTTACATTACATTAAAACTATTAAATAGAAGAAATAAGCGGTTATTTATTGTTATATAACAGTATATTGCAAGCGTTTTCATAGTTTCTGTAAAAATGTAGGTTTTTGTATATTACAATAGTTTTACTTATATACTATAACCCATAAAAGGTAGTGTTTTCAATGATATTAGCTATTTTTCGGTGATTTTATAGCTGTTTACCTACAAATTGAAGTATACAATCCTCTTTTAGAAGAAATTTTCAACTATAAGTAGCTTTCATTACATTAAGCTAATAAATAGAAGAGTAAGAGGTTATTTATTGTGGTATAACGGTAATATTGCAAGCGTTTTTCATAGTTTCATTCTTAACTGGAGCGTTATGTAATATACAAGTAGTTTTACTTATTATATCTGTAAACCCAGTAAAATGTTAGTGTTTTCAATGATATTAGCTATTTAGCGGTGATATATTGCTGTTTTTCTACAAATTGACATATAAAATCATTTTTTTAAATTATTGCAACCTATAAGTAGCTTACTATTTACATTAAGCTAATAAATAGAAGGAGTAGGGGTTATGTATTGTGAATATAACGTATATATGCAAAGCGTTTTTCTAGTTTCTTGATTAAACTGTAGCGTATGTATATATAAAGTAGTTTTACTTATCATATTGCTATAAACCATAAAATGTAGTGTATCAATGATATTAGCTATTTATGGTGATAATATAGCGTTTTCCTACAAATGAAGTATACAATCCTTTTTTTAGAATAATTATGCACTATAAGTAGATTACATTACATTAAGCTAATAAATAGAAGAGTAAAGAGGGTTTTATGTGATATAATGGTATATTGCAAGCGTTTTTTTATAGTTTCTTCTAAACTGTACCGGTTATTGCAATATACAATATAAGTTTTACTATTATATGCTATAAAACCCTTAACTGTAGTGTTTCAATGTATTACGTAGATATTTTATCGGTGATATTCAAGTGTTTTCCTACAAATTGAAGTGTAAAATGCTCTTTTTAGAATAATTTGCACCGTATTAATTAGCTTACATACATAAGCTATTAAATAGAAGAGTAATAGGTTATTTATTTGTGATATAACGATAGATTGCAAGCGTTTTTCATTAGTTTCTTGTAAACTGTAGCGTTATGTATATATACAAGTAGGTTTTACTTATCATATGCCTATAAACCCAAAAAATGTAATGTTTTCAATGAATTTTAGCTAGTTATCAGGATATATAGCTGTTTTCCTACAAATTGAAGTATTAAAATCATATTTTTAGAATAATTTGCATCGTATAAGTAGCTTAATTACATTAAGCTATTAAAATAGAAAGTAAGAGGTATGTATTGTGATCTAACGTATATTGCAATTCGTTTTCATAGTTTCTTTCTAAAACGTATGTTATTGTATTATATACAAGTAGTTTTACTTATCATAATGCTATAAACCATAAAATGTAGTGTGTTTCAATGAATTAGCTATTTATCGGTGTGATATATAGCTGTTTACCGACAAATGAAGTATACAATCCCTTTTTAGAATAATTACACTATAAGTATCTTACATTACATTAAGCTAATAAATAGAAAGAGTAAGAGGTTATTATTGTGGTATAACGGTATATTGCAAGCGTTTTTCATAAGTTTCTTGTAAAACTGTTGCCGTTATGTAGCTGATACAAGCTAAGCTTTACTGGTATCCTATTGCTATAAAGCATAAAATGTAGTGTTTCAATGATATTAGCGATTTATCGGTGATATATAGGTGTATTTCCTACAAATGAAGTATAAAAATCCTCTTTTTAGAATAATTTGCCACTATAAGTAGCTACATTCATTAAGCTATTAAATAGAAGAGTAAGAGGGTTATTATTGGATATAAACGGGTTATATTTGCAAAGCGTTTTCATAGTTTCTTGTAAACGTAGGTTATTGTATATATACAATATTTTACTTATCTTATTGCTATAAACCCATAAAATGTAGTGTATTCAATGATATTAGCTATTTATCGGGATATATAGCTGTTTTCTACAAATTGAAGTATACAATCATATTTTTAGAATAATTTGACCTATCAGTAGCTTACATTACATTAAGCATTTTAAAAGAAGAGTTAACGAGGTTATTTCTGGTGGTATAACGGTATATGCAAGCGTTTTCATAGGTTTCTTTAAACTGTACCGTTATTGTATATATTATATAAGTAGTTTTACTTATATATTGTCCGTTAAACCCAAAAAGTAGTGTTTTCAATGTATTAGCTATCTACGGTGAGATATAGGCGTTTTCCTACAATTGGAAGTAATCTTATTCTTTAGATTAATTTGCACTATAAGTAGCTTACAATACTTAAGCTATAAATAGAAGAGTAAGAGTATTTATTGGGATATAACGGTACTATTGCAAGCGTTTTTCATTAGTTTCTTGTAACTGTAGCGTTATTGTATAATACAAGTAGTTTTACTTATTATTATTGCTATAAACCTAAAATGTAGTGTTTTCAATGATATTAGCTATTTATCGGGTGATATAAAGCTGTTTTTCCTACAAATTGAAGTATAAAATGCTTCTTTTTAGAATATTGCACCTATAAATTAGCTTACATTACATTAAGCTATATATAGAAGATTAAGAGGTTATTTATTGTATATAACGGTTTATTGCAAGCGTTTTTCATAGGTTTCTAAAACGTAGGTTATTGTAGTATATTAAAGTATTTTTACTATTATATGCTATAAACCATAAAATGGTAGTGTTTCATTGATGTTAGCTAGTTATCAGTGATATATAGCTGTTTCCTACAAATGAAGATAAAACTCCTCTTTTTAGAATAATTTGCACTGTAAGTAGCTTACATTACATTAAGCTATTAAATAGAAGAGGTAATTGGTATTATTGTTATATAACAGTATATTGCAAGAGTTTTGCATAGTTTCTTGTAAACTGTAAGCGTTTATTGTAATATACAAGTAGTTTTACGTATCATATAGCTATTAAAACCATAAAAGGTAGTGTTTCAATGATATTAGCGTAATTTTATCGTGATTATAGAGCTGTTACCTACAAATTGAAGTACCATCCTCTTTTTAGAAGAATTTACAACTATAAGTAAGCCCTGTTCATTACATTAAAGCTAATAAATAGAAGAGTAAGAGGTATTTATTGTGGTATAACGGTAGATTGCAAGCGTTTTTTCAGAGTTTCTTGTAAACTGTGCGTATGTATATATGCAATTGTTTTACTTATCATATTGCTATAAACCCATTAAATGTAGTGTTTTCAATGATTTTAGCGAGTTATCAGTGATTATAGCTGTTTTCCTACAAATTGAAGTATAAAATACTTTTTTAGAATTAATTTGCACCTATAAGTAGCTTACAATTACGTTAAGTAATAAAAGAAGAGGAAGAGGTTATTTATAGTGAAAACCGGTATATTGCAAGCGTTTTATAGTTTTCTTCTGAAAATTTACCGTTATTGTATTATATATACAATAATAAGGTTTTACTTATTATAATTCTATATAACCCATAAAATGGAGCGTTTCAATTGATATTAGTTATTTATCGGTGATATATAGCTGTTTCCTACAAAATTGAAGGAATTACAATCTTTTTTTAGAATTAATTTGCACCTTATAAGTAGCTACTTTACATTAAGCTAATAAATAGAAGAGTAGCGAGGTTATTATTGTGATATAACCGGTTATATTATTGCAAGCGTTTTCATAGTTCTTGTAAACTGTAGGTTATTGATTAATACAAGTAGTTTAACTATCATATTGCTATAAATCTTACAAATGTAGTGTTTCTCAATGATATTAGCTATTTATTGGTGATATAAAGCTTTTTTCCTACAAATTGAAGTATAAAATCCTCTTTTTAGGAATTAATTTGCACCTATAAAGTAGCTACAATACATTAAAGCTATTTAAATAGAGAGTAAGAGGTTACGTTTATTGTGATTATAACGGTATATTGCAAACGGAGGTTTTTCATAGTTTCTTCTAAACTGTAGCGGTATTGTATATATACAAGTAGGTTTCCTTATCATATTTGCTATAAAAACCCATAACATTTAGTGTTTTCAATGATATTAGGCATTCATCGGTGATATATAGCTGTTTTCCTACAAATTGAAGGAATACAATCCTTTTTAGAATAATTTGACCTATAAGTAGCTTACATTACATAAGCTAATAAAATAGAGAGTAGGAGGTTATTATTGTGATATAACGTATATTGCAAGCGTTTTTCATAGCTTCTTGTAAAAACCTGTAGCGTTATTGTATATAGAAGTAGTTTACTTATCTATTGCTATAAACCCATAAAATGTAGGGGGTTTTCAATGATATTAGCTATTTATCGGTGATATATAGGTGGTTTTCCTCACATAGTGAAGATAAAATCCTCTTTTAGAATAATTTGCACCTATAAAAAGGCTACATTACATTAAGCTATTAAATAGAGAGTAAGAGGTTATTATTGTGATATAACGGTATATTGCAAGCGTTTTTCATAGTTTCTTGTAAACTGTAGCGTTATTGTTCTATATACAAGTAGTTATACTTATTCATATTGCATAAACCCATAAAAAATGTAGTGTTTTTAATTAAATTAGCTATTTATCGGTGATATATAGTGTTTTCTACAATGAAGTATAAAAATTTTTTTTTTTTCCTCTTTTTAGAATAATTTGAACTATAAGTTAGCTTACATTACATTAAGCTATGAAATGAAGAGTAAAGAGGGTTTATTTATTGTGATTTAACGGTAGTATTGCAAGCCGTTTTTCATAGTTTTTGTTAAACTTAGCTTATTGTATATATACAAGTAGTTTTACTTATCATATTGCTATAAACCTAAAAGTCTAGTGTTTTCATGATTTTAGCTAGTTATCCCAGTGAAGAGGTTTTTTTTTCTACAAATGAAGTAATATTTCTTTATATCGTAGATAAAAGCTTTTTTATATTTGCTACAACTATATTTTACAAAATTAATAGCTAAAAATATGTATTTATCAGGAAATTTAGAGATCACTGTTAATCTTAAAAACAATGTTTTTTTCAAGTATTTTAATGTATTTTTGAAAGATAAATAATGGCAAAATTTGAATTATCAGCACTTTTAAACAAACTATATTTAACAATGTTAGAGCTAAAAATATGTATGTTCATGAAATTTATGTATCAATTTTAATTTAAAAACAAACGTTTTGTTAAGTGTTTTAATGATTTTTGAAGGGCTAAACAAATGTGCGAAATTTGACATTCTCAGCCTTGTTTTTTTTTTGATAGAGAATTCAAAATGTGGAATTATAGTTGTTTTCGTTAGAATTGCTATTTTAAACTACTGTAATCTTATAATAGGAGTTTGAGACTCTATATTGTGTACCAATTGTATATTATACGTGTTGTTCATAGTTTCTCTAAAAATTGTAGATTATATCATAATAGAAGGAATTTACATTAGATAATGCTTTATACCTCAAAATGTGTTCTTTTCAAGTTATTTAGCTAGTATCGGGAGATTATAGCTGTTTTCCTACAAATTGAAGTATGCAATCCTTTTTTTTAGAATAATTGGACCTATAAGTAGCGTAATTACATTAAGCTATTAAAGAGAAGAGTAAGAGGTTAGTATTGTGAATAATATTGCAAGGCGTGTTTCATAGTTCTGTAAACTGTAGCGTATGTATAGATACAAGTAGTTTTACGTATCATATTGCTATAACCCAAAACAAATGTAGTGTTTTCAATGATATTAGCTATTTATCGGTGATCTATAGCTATTTTCCTACAAATTGAAGTATACAATCCTTTTTTAGAATAATTTGCACCATAAGTAGCTTACATTACATTAAGCTAAAATAAATAGAAGAGTAAGAGGTTATTATTATGGTAATAACGGGTATATTGCAAGCGTTTGTCATAGTTTCTTTGTAAACTGTACCGTTATTGTATTAATACAAGTATTTTTACTATTATATTGCTATAAACCCATTTAATGTAGTGTTTCCAATATTTTAACTAGTTATTCAGTGGATATATAGCTGTTTGCCTACAAATGAAGTAGAAAAATGTCTTTTTAGAATTAATTTGCACCTATAAGAGCTACAGACATAAGCTATTAAAATAGAAGAGTAAAGAGGTATTTATATGATATAATATGCAAGCGTTTTTCATAGTTTATGTAAACTGTCTAGCGTTATTTTATATAGTACAAGATGTTTCTACTTATCATATTGTATAAACCAAAAAAGTAGTGTTTTCAATGATATTTTAAAAAAAAAAATTTTATTAAAAAAAAAAAAAAAAAAAAAAAAAAAAAAAAAAAAAAAAAAAAAAAAAAAAAAAAAAATTTTATTTAAAAAAAAAAAAAAAAAAAACTATTGTTTCGGTGATTATAGCTATTTCCTACAAATGAAGGATACAATCCTGTTTTAGAATAATTTTGCATCTATGTAAGTAGCTTCATTACATTAAGCTAATAAATAGAAGAGTAAGAGGTTATTTATTGTGGTATAACACGGTAGATTGGCCAAGCGTTTTTCATAGTTTCTCCGTAAAACTGTTAGCGTTATGTATATATACAAGTAGCTTTTACTTATCATATTGCTATAAACCCATAAAATGTAAGTGTTTTCAATGATATAGTATAAATCGGTGATATATAAGCTGTTTTTCCTACAAATTGAAGTATAAAATCCTCTTTTAGACTAATTTGACCTATTAAGTAGCTTACATTACATTAAGCTATTAAATAGAAGATTAGGAGGCTATTTATTGTGATATAACGGTATATTGCAAGATTTTCATAACCTTTCTTCTAAACTGTGGCGTTATTGTATATATAAAAGTGTTTTACTTATTATATTGCTATAAACCCATAAAAATGTAGGTTTTCAATGAATTTTAGTTAGTATCAGTGATATATAGCGTTTTACTTACAAATTGAATATAAAATCCTCTTTTTAGAATAATTTGCAACATAAGTAGCTTACATTACATTAAGCTATTAAATAGAAGAGTAAGAGGTTATTTATGTGAGTATAACGGTATCTATCAAGCGTTTTTTCATAGTTTCTTGTAAACGGTAGCGTATTGTTATATACACGTAGTTTTAACTTATCATATTGCTATAAACCTTAAAATTTAGTGTTTCAATGAATTAGCTTATTTAATCGGTGATTATAAAGCTGTTTCCTACCAAATGAAGTATAAAATGCTTCTTTTTTAGAATAATTTGCACCTATAATTAGCTACATACATAAGCTATTAAATAGAAGAGTAAGAGGTTATTTATTGTGATCAACGGTATATTGCAAAGCGTTTTTCATAGGTTTCTTATAAACTGGAGCGTGATTGTATATATACAAGATAGTTTACTGATTATATCGCTAGAAAACCATAAAATGTAGTGTTTTTCAATGATTTTAGATAGTTATCAGTGATATATAGCTGTTTTTTCCTACAAATTGAAGTATAAAATCCTCCTCTTTTGGAATAATTTGCACCTATAAGTAGTCTTACATTACATTAAGCTATGAAGAGAGAGTAATAGGTTATTTATTGTGATATAAACGGTATATTGCAAGCGTTTTCATAGTTTCTGGTAAAAACTGTAGCGTTATGGTATATATACAAGTAGTTTTACTTAATTCATATGCTATAAAACCCATAAAATGTAGTGTTTTAATGATATTAGCTATTTATCGGTGATACATAGCTGTTTTCTACAAATTGAAGAATACAATCCTTTTTTTAGAATACTTTGCACTCTCTATAGTAGCTTACATTACATTAAGCTAATTAAATAGAAGAGTAATAGGTTATTGTATTGTATATAACGGGTTATATTGCAAGGTTTTTCATAGTTTCTTGTAAACGTAGTGTTATGGTATATTAAAAGTTAGTTTTACTTATCATATGGCTATAAACCCATAACATTGTAGTGTTTCAATGATTGTAGTTAGTTATCAGTGATATCTCAGCTGTTTTGCTACAAATTGAAGTATAAAAACTCTTTTTAGAAAATTTGCAGTATTAAGTAGGCTTCCATACATTAAGCTATTAAAATAGAAGAGTAGGAGGTTATTAATTGTGATTATAACGGTATATGCAAGCGTTTTCTAGTTCTTGTAATGTAGCGTTATTGTATTAAGACAAGTAGTTTTACTTATAGACTTGCTCTATAATAAACCCTTTAAAATTTGGGTTTCAATGATATTAGCTATTTATCGGTGATATAAAAGCTGTTTTCCTACCAAATTGAAGTATTAAAATGCTCTTTTTAAGAATAATTTGCACCATAATTAGGCTAACAGTAACATTAGCTATTAAAAAAGAAGAGTAAAGAGGTTATTTATTGTGAGTAGAAACGGTATATTGCAAAGCCCGTTTTTCATAGTTCTTCTAAACTGTAGCGTTATTGTATATATACAAGTAGTTTTACTTATTATATGCTATACAACCCATAAATGTAGTGTTTCAATGATTTTAGGGTAGTTATCAGTGATATATAGCTGTTTCCTACAAATTGAAGTATAAAATCCGCTTTTTAGAATAATTTGCTCGCTATAAGTAGCTTTCATTCCATAAAGCTATTAAATAGAAGAATAAGAGGTTATCATTGTGATATTAACGGTATTGCCAAGCGTTTTTCATAGTTTCTTCTAAACTGTAGCGTTATTGTTATATTACAAGTAGTTTTATTATTATTATTGCTATAAACCAATAAAAGTAGTGTGTCCAATTATTTTAGCTACGTTAATCAGTGATATTTAACATGTTTTCCTACAAATTGAAGTATTCAAATCCTCTCTTTTAGAATAATTTGCACCTATAAGTAGCTTACATTCCATTAAGCTATAATAGTAAGAGGGAAGAGGTTTTTATTGTGATATAACGGTATATTGCCAAGCATTTTTCCTAGTTCTTGTAACTGTAGCGTTATGTATTATACAAGTATCCAGTTTTACTATTAATATTCTCTAAACCCACATTAAAATGTAGCGTTTTTCAATGATTCTTAAGCTATTTATGGGTGATATATAGCTGTTTTTTACAAAAATTGAAGGTTCAACTTTTTTTAGAATAAATTTGAACGCTATTAGTAGCTAACATTACATTAAGCTATTAAATAGAAGAGTAAGAGAGTTATTTTAGTGTGATATAACGGTATATTGCAAACGGTTTTTCATAGTTTATTCTAAAACTGTAGCGTTATTGTATATAGACAAGTAGTTAGTTTTAATTATCATATTTCTATAACCATAAAATGTAGGTTTCAATGATATTAGGTATTTATCGGTATGATATATAGCTGTTTTCCTACCCCCCAAATGAAGAATACAATCCTTTTTTTAAGGAATAATTTTGCACTATAAGTGCGTACATTACATTAGCTAATAATAGAAGAGTAGGAGGTTATTTATTGTGATATAAACGGTTATATTGCAAGCGGTTTTTTCATAGTTTCTTGTAATTGTAGCGTTATTGTATTAATACAGTAGTTTTTACTTATCATATTGCTATAAAACCATTAAAAAGGTAGTGTTTCAAGATATTAGCTATTTATCCCCCCCCCCCCCCTCCCGGTGATATAAAGCATGTTTTCCTAAAAATTGAAGATACAATCTTTTTTTAGAATAATTTGCACCTATAAGAAGTAGAGTACTATTACATTAAGCTATTAAAAATAGAAGAGTAATAGGTATTGATTGTGATATAACGATATATGGCAAGCGTTTTCATAGTTTCTGTAAACTGTAGCTGTATTTAAAAAATAAATTTTTTTTTATTTTTGTATAAACCCAAAATTTTTTTCAAAGTTTTTGCTTTTCGTTATATACATTTTTTTTTAAATTTAAAAAAAATTTTTTTTTTTTAAATATTTAGGTTTTTTTTTTTAAAAAAAAAAAAGGTTTTTTTTTGTTATAAAGGTTTTTTAAGCTTTTTTAAATTTTTTTTGATTAGGTTTTTTTAAAGTTTTTAAAATTTATATTGCTTAAAATAAAAGTATTTTTTATTTTTAAATTTTAAAAAATGAAAAATTTGTTTTTTCCCCCAATTAAAAATAACCCCTTTTTTTTAAAAAATTTTCCCTTAATATTCTTAAATTAAGTATTTTTAAAATGGGTTTTTTATTTTTTAAATTTTTTTTTTTATATTTTTTTTTTTTTTTTAAATTTGATTTAAATAGTTTTTTACTTTTTATTTTTTTAAAAAAAGGGTTTTTTTGTTTTTTAATTTTTCGGTTTTAAATAGCGTTTTTTAAAAAAAAGTAATTTTCTTTTTAGTTAACCCCCTTTTTTAAATTTTTTTTTTTAAAAAAAAAATTTTTAAAATTTTTTTAATTTTTAAAAATTTTTTTCTAGTTTTTTTTTTAAAATTTGGGGATTAAAAAAAAGTAGTTTTATTTTTAAAGTATAAACCCCTTTTTTTTTTCAAAAGATTTTATAAAATATATTTTTATTTTTTCCAAAAATTGGTAAACTTTTTTTTTAAAATTTTTTAATATTAATCCTTTTTTAAAAAATTGAAAATGAGGGGTTTTTTTTAAAAACAACCTTTTTTTTTATTTTTTTAAAGGTTTTTTTATATAAAATTTTTCTTTTTTATTTTTAAACCCTAAAATTTTTTTCATATTTTACTTATAATGTTACTAATTAGTGTTTTCCTAAATTGGGTTTAAAAAATTTTTTTTAAATAATTTTCCCCAAATTTTTAATTCAAACTTTTTTTAAAAGAAAAAGGTTTTTTTTATAAAAATAAGAAGGTTTTTTTATGTTTTTTAAAAAGGTTATTTTTTTTAAAAAGTTTTTTACTTTTTTTTAAAAAAAAAATTGGTTTTTTCAAAATTTTGCTTTTAAATAAAGTGTTTTCCAAAATTGAGTTAAAAAAAAATTTTTTTTAAATCTTTTTAAATTTTTAAAACCCTTACATTAAGCTAAAAAATAGAAGAGTAAAAAGGTTATTTATTTTGATATAACGGTATATTGCAACGTTTTTTTGTTTCTTGTAAACTGTAGCGTTATTGTATATAAAAAGTATTTTCTTATATTGCTTTAAAAACCCCTAAAAAGTAGTGTTTTAAATTTTTTTAATTTTATTTAAAAAAAAATTTTTTTAAATTTTAAGTATAAAACCTCTTTTTTAAAAATTTGGAATAAGGTTAAAATTAAATTGTATTAAAAAAAGAAAGGAAGGGTTTTTTTTTAAACGGTTTTTTTGGGTTTTTTTATTTTTTTTAAATGAGCGTTATTTTATAAACTATTTTTTAAAATATTGCCCAAAAAAAAAAAAATTTTTTTTTAAATGAATTTATTTTTTTAAGGGGAAAAAAAATTTTTGGGGTTTTTTTACAAATTTAAGTAAAATTTTTTTTAGAAAATTTTTGATATAAGTATTACTTATAAAAAAAAAAAAGGGGGGGTTTTTTTTTGAATGTTTTTTTTAAAAAACTTTTTTCTATTTTTTTTCTTTTAAAATTTTTAAAAATTGTTTTACAATTGCTATAAATTAAAAATTTTTTTTTTGAAAATATTTAAACTAAAAAAAGTTTTCCCACAAATTTAAATATTTAAAAAAGTTTTTTTAAATAATTTGACCATAATTATTCATTTTTTTTCTTTAAAAAGGGAAAAAAGGGTTTTTTTTAAATTTGGGGATAAAAACCCCTTTTTATATTTCCCTTTAAATTCTTATTGTATTAAAAAAAGTTTTTTTTTTTATTGGAAAAAAAAATTTTTTTTTTCTTTATTTTGTATTATATATAAAGGTTTTTTTCCTAAAAAATTTTTAAAAAATTTTTTAATTTTTTATTTTTTTTTCTTACAAAATTTTAAAAAAAAATTTTGAAATTTTTTATTTTATTAAGGGTTAAAAAAAGGGGGTTTTTTTTTTTTTGTTAAAGGGGTTTTTTTTTCAATAGTTTTTTAAATTATTTTCCCCCAAAAGTAGTTTTTTTTAAAATTGCTATTTTAATTGTGAATTTTGCTTTTTTCCTTTTTTTAAAAGGGTTTTAAATTTTTTTTTAAATTTTTTTTTAAAAACATTTAAACTAATAAAAAAAAGTAAAGGGTTTTTTTTGTGAAACGGTAATTTCAACGTTTTTTTTCTTTAAATTTAGCGTTATTGTAAATTTTTTTTATTTTTTTTTTCCCTAAAAAAAATTTTTTTTTGTTTTCATTTTTTTTATTTTTTTTGTTTTTTTTTTCACTTAAAATTTTAAAAACCCTTTTTTTTTTAAAAAAAATTTTAAAGAGTAAATTAATTAGTTTAAAAAAAAGGGTTTTTTTTTTTTGGAAAAGGTTTTAAACAAGGTTTTTTTATTTTCTTTAAACTAGGGGATTTTTAAATTAAAAATTTTATTATATAGCTTAAAATAAAAAAATTTTTTTAAAAAAAAAGCAATTTTGGGAATTAGGGTTTTTTAAATTTTTAAAAAATTTTTTTTTTTTTTTTTATATTTTCCTTTTTTACTTAATTTTTTAAAAAAAAGAGTTTTTTTTTTTTTAAGGTATTTCAAGGGTTTTTCGTTTTTTTTTAAAAAAAAAACTTTTTTTTAAAAATATTTTTTATTTAAATTCAAACCCCCCAAAAATATGTTTTTATTGATTTTTAAATAATTTTTTAAAAGGTTTTTCTTAAAATTTGGGAAAAAAATTTTTTTAATATTTGATTATACCATTTTAATTAAATTTTAAATAAAAAAAGGTTTTTTATTGTTTTAAATTAATTAACTTTTTAATATTTTCGTAAAATTTTTTTTTAAAAAATTTTTTTTATTTATAAAAAACCCTAAAAATTTTTAAAAATTAGTTTTATCGGGGAAAAAATGCTTTTACCCAAAAATTAGTTTTTCCCCCCTTTTTTTGGAAAAATTTGCTCCTATAAGTAGCTTTCATTCCATTAAGCTATTAAATAGAAGAATAAGAGGTTATTTATTGTGATATAACAGTTTATTGCACGCGTTTTTCAAAGTTTCTTGTAAATTGTAGCGTTATTGTATATTTACAAGTAGTTTTACTTATTATATTGCTATAAACCAATAAAATGTAGTGTTTCCAATTATTTTAGCTAGTTATCAGTGATATATAGCTGTTTTCTTACAAATTGAAGTATAAAATCCTCTTTTTTGAATAATTTGCACCTATAAGTAGCTTACATTCCATTAAGCTATTAAATAGAAGAGGAAGAGGTTTTTTATTGTGATATAACGGTATATTGCAAGCGTTTTTCATAGTTTCTTGTAAACTGTAGCGTTATTGTATATATACAATTAGTTTTACTTATCATATTGCTATAAACCCATAAAATGTAGCGTTTTCAATGATATTAGCTATTTATCGGTGATATATAGCTTACAAATTGAAGTATTCAATCCTTTTTTTAGAATAATTTGCACCTATAAGTAGCTTACATTACATTAAGCTATTAAATAGAAGAGTAAGAGGTTATTTATTGTGATATAACGGTATATTGCAAACGTTTTTCATAGTTTCTTTCTAAACTGTAGCGTTATTGTAATATACAGTAGTTTTACTTATCATATTGCTATAAACCCATAACATTTAGTGTTTTCAATGATATTAGGTATTTATCGGTGATATATAGCTGTTTTCCTACAAATTGAAGAATACAATCCTTTTTTTAGAATAATTTGCACCTATAAGTAGCTTACATTACATTAAGCTAATAAATAGAAGAGTAGGAGGTTATATATTGTGATATAACGGTATATTGCAAGCGTTTTTCATAGTTTCTTGTAAACTGTAGCGTTATTGTATATATACAAGTAGTTTTACTTATCATATTGCTATAAACCCATAAAATGTAGTGTTTTCAATGATATTAGCTATTTATCGGTGATATATAGGTGTTTTCCTACATATTGAAGTATAAAATCCTCTTTTTAGAATAATTTGCACCTATAAAAAGCTTACATTACATTAAGCTATTAAATAGAAGAGTAAGAGGTTATTTATTGTGATATAACGGTATATTGCAAGCGTTTTTCATAGTTTCTTGTAAACTGTAGCGTTATTGTATATATACAAGTAGTTATACTTATCATATTGCTATAAACCCATAAAATGTAGTGTTTTTAATGAAATTAGCTATTTATCGGTGATATATAGGTGTTTTCCTACAAATTGAAGTATAAAATCCTCTTTTTAGAATAATTTGCAACTATAAGTAGCTTACATTACATTAAGCTATTAATAGAAGAGTAGAGGGGGGC
>JACEEZ010004597.1:170000-172326 GCA_016584305.1 Chionoecetes opilio | reverse complement strand
AGAAGATACTATGATTCAGTAATACACCCGACCGCCAGCTAAAAAGGTATTAAGTTAAACTTATGGTGCCATTTTGACATTGAGATACAGTAAACGACTGAGCAACCCGCCGCCCGAGCTCGTATGACATGTGCAGGACATGAGATACAGGACGAGCAACAGGTACTTTTAAGATGCCCCAAGGGTGCTGACCTTCGCCGTAGTTTTAATATGCTAGACTTTGACTCAATGCAAAGCTTCTTTATGAATCACCATCATACCAGGCTGTGTGACCTTATTTACAAGGCATTAAAGGCACATGAATGAATAATAATTAAACACGTATAAATTTGAAAGGATTTGTGCTCTTGCTATACTAACAAATTAACTGTTGAATTTGTCATGTGTTTCATGTCATATTTCATGTGTTGAATGCGTTGTAAGTGTTTTATGTGTCATGTTCCATGTGTTGAATGTGTTGCATGTGTCATGTTCCATGTGTTGAATGTGTTGCATGTGTTATGTTCCATGTGTTGAATGTGTTGCATGTGTCATGTTCCATGTGTTGAATGTGTTGCATGTGTCATGTTCCATGTGTTGAATGTGTTGCATGTGTCATGTTCCATGTGTTGAATGTGTTGCATGTGTAATGTTCCATGTGTTGAATGTGTTGCATGTGTAATGTTCCATGTGTTGAATGTGTTGCATGTGTCATGTTCCATGTGTTGAATGTGTTGCATGCGTCATGTTCCATGTGTTGAATGTGTTGCATGTGTCATGTTCCATGTGTTGAATGTGTTGCATGTGTCATGTTCCATGTGATAAATGTGTCATGTGTTTTATCTGACAGGTTCTATGTGTTGAATGTGTTGCATGTGTCATGTGTTTCATGTGACAGGTTCTATGTGTTGAAGTGTTGAATGTGTTATATGTGTCATGTGTTTCATGGTATAAATGTGTTGTATGTATCATGTAATTTGTGGGTTTTTTAATGTGTTTCAAGTTTTTGTCATGTGTTTCATGTATTTTATGTTTTGTTTTTATGTTATATGTCTAAGTGTTTTAAAAAAGGAAAACAATTACACTGGGGAACAAATTTTTGTTGAGTTAGGTCTGACACTTGTTATTAAGTAATTTTTGGGTGCTGAATCCAAAACTGATCTCAGTTTTTCTCTATCACGTCAAGTTTTTGAACTGTAGGATTTTCGTTTTCTTAAAAAATATGAAAAATACTGTACATAACAGAAAACAGTGCTTATTTTATAAAAATTTTGCAAATGTTAACATACAATGAAAAATGAAAGAAATAGGCATGAATAGAATGTTTATTTAACATTATCATGTTTTTAGAAAGGATAAGGCTATAATTGTGTGCAGGTTAAGGTAAAAATTTACGTTTGTAGCTTTGTCTGGAGTGTTCAACTTGAGGACTATCGCGTTTGATGCTCCAACAATAGTCAGCCATCATATGCAAAATCCCATCTACCCTGGTAACGTTCTTCCAACCTTCAAATCTTGGTGAAATCTTTTCCCCTTTTGCTCGTCGCTAGCAGCACCAAGATTTTCCGGAAAGTTGGCAAGATGGCTACGCAAAAAATGTACTTTAATACTCATGTTGCAACTAAGCGCTTTGTAGCTCTCCAATAGTTTCTGAACAATTTCTGTGTAATTACTTGCACGTGTATTTCCAAGAAAGTTCTTGACGACGTCTTTGAATGATAGCCAAGCATTCTTTTCAAGGTCTGACATAGTACCGTTGAAATGTTCATCTTTGATGAGCTGTCGAATTTGTGGACCATCAAACACACCGGCCTTGATTTTTTCAATTGACAGTCCAGGAAATGCCAAGATGATGTACTTCAAACAGTCGCCATCAGTTGACAATGCTTTTACAAATTGTTTCATGAGACCAGTTTTATGTGCAGAGGTGGGAATATTATTTTCTTCCTGTCAACAAGTGGCTCATGTACAATGTTAGGATCTCCAGGTTTAAGATCAGATCTCGGAGGCCAATTCGTCTGAACCCAATGCTTCTCTCGAGCTCTGCTATCCCACATACAGAGAAAGCAGGGATACTTTGTGTATCCACGTTGTTGACCAAGAAGGAAGGACACCATTTTAAGGTCAACACAGATGATCCAATTGTGTTTGTCATATTGCAATAACTCAATGACTCTCTTTACATCTCCATATTCTTCACGAAGACAGACCGAATGCCCAATAGGGACTGCGCCAAACAAATTGCCATTGTGTAGGACACACTTCAAGCTCCGCTTTGAGCTATCAATAAACAATCGCCATTCATTTGGATTGTAGATTGAAAGCCCTAACTCCTTCAGTAAACCAG
>JACEEZ010004597.1:155000-165000 GCA_016584305.1 Chionoecetes opilio | reverse complement strand
AACACCAGACGAGGCGGGGGCACCCATTGGACCCGCCATCACTGCAGACCCCGCAGCCCTGGGTCTGAAGGCAGAGCTTGCCTTGGTCCCGCTTGGCCTCCTGCAGCTCTGCTTTGGGCACGGGCCCTGCGGTTGGCGGGGGGGCGGGGGGGTCGTTTCCGCGCTCGATGGCCTCCCGTTCTTCCTCTGGGGCTGCGTCACCCTTGTCCTGGGTGCTCTTGCCAAGAGCACGCAGATCCCTTGCGCTGGGTGTACTGGTGCGCTGCAGCGCCACCACCACGGATGTCGCGTCCAGGGGACGCTCCATGTCCACTGGAATGGACTCCATCAACGCCCGGTGGCGCTGGCTGTGCTCCTCCATGTGGAGCGGGTGGTGCTGGAGGCACCGCTGGTGTGGGCTGCGGCGGCCCCGCTCCGCGGGACGCAGAGGCCTCTGCGGACCGCGGTACAAGGACTAGTTAGAACTNGCTTTCTTTATTATTGTATGTTACATTGCAACTTTAAAATAGCACTGTATGTATGTAAGTATTTTCTTTTTAAGAAACGAAATCCTACAGTTCAAACTTGAGTATAGAAACGAGATTTTTGGATTCAGCACCCAAAAATTACTTAATAACAAGTGTCAGACCTAACTCAACAAAAATTTGTTCCCCAGTGTAATTAATGCCAAAAAGGTGAATGTGCCAGACAAGGGAAATGGGTGAGCGAATGGGTGTGGGGTGATGGATAATGGGTGAGTGAATGGGTGGGAGGTGATGGGTAATGGGTGGGGGTAATGGGTGAGTGAATGGGTGTGTGGTGATGGGTAATGGGTGAGTGGAGGAATTCCCTCCCTTCTTTGATTCCTTATTTTTTTCCATTCACACAAATTTTAACATGTCCGAAAAAAAATGGATTTCCTAGGATTTCCTTAGATTTTGGGTTTCCTTAGAAATTTCTTTCTCAGGCTTAAATTTCCTAAAAATAAGGAAATTCCCTTGAAAGTGGAAACACTGGTTCACTGTAATACAAGGATTACCAGATAGTTGAGCGGGTTTATGGCCAAATTAACTGATAAAAAAGTATTTACATTTTTATATTATGAGTATTTAAATACAATGTATTTAAATGCTCATAAAAGTATTTAAATACTGTATTTAAATACATGACAACCAATATATTTATAAATACATTTCTAAATAAACAAATGTATTTAAATACGTATCTAAATACAAATGTATTTAAATACTGCCCAGCTCTGTAGACCACCTACAACCACCGTACCCTGCCTCACCCCAGCCTCACGCCTGTCTCAACCCCAGCCCCACGCCTGTCTCACCCCAGCCCCACGCCTGCCTCGCCCCAGCACCACGCCTGTCTCACTCCAGCCCCACGCCTGTTTCATCCAAGCCCCACGCCTGTCTCACTCCAGCCCCACGCCTGCCTCACCCCAGCCCCACGCCTTTCTCACCCCAGCCCCACGCCTGCCTCACCCCAGCCCTACACCTGCCTCACCCCAGCCCCACGTCTGCCTCACCCCAGCTCCACGCCTGTCTCACCCCAGCCCCACACCTGCCTCACCCCAGCCCAACGCCTGCCTCACCCCAGCCCAACGCCTGCCTCACCCCAGCCCCACGCCTGTCTCACCCCAGCCCCACGTCTCCCTTACCCCAGCCCCACGCCTGCTTCACCCAGCCCCACGCCTGCCTCACCCCAGCCCCACGCCTGCCTCACCCCAGCCCCACGCCTGTCTCACCCCAGCCCCACGCCTGCCTCACCCCAGCCCCACGCCTGCCTCAACCCAGCACCATGCCTGTCTCACCCGAGCCACACGCTTGCCTCACCCAATCCCCACGCCTGTCTCACCCAAGCCCCACGCCTGCCTCACAACAGCCCCCCGCCTGTCCTGCAAGCACACACACACACACACACACACACACACACAGACACGCACGCACGCACGCACACACACACATACACACACCGTAGAGGTGCGTAGAGTACGGAGGTACTCCGTAGTGTAGGGATAGCACGCTCGGTTCACAGCCGAGAAGTCCCGGGTTCGATCCCCGGGTGGAGCGGAAACAGTTGGGCTGTTTCCTTAAAACCGTAGCCCCTGTCCACCCAGCAGTGAATGGGTACCGGGTGTTAGCCGGGGGGTTGTGACCCGCCTCCCGTGGTGCTGGCTTCGGCCAACACTAAGCACTAAGGATGAATGATAAAAATGTTGATATGGAGACGGGGCCATACGAGCGTTGCTCTGGCCCTGTAAAAATACAACTAGATGAATACAACTAGATGAATACACACACTCACGGTAAGTCCATGAGTCTACGGATTTAGTGAAATGCGGCAAGCCGTTACCCGCAGAGTTTCTTCCTGTATTCTGATACTCTTAAAAGTGTTTTTAGCCCATGGCCCCCCTTCAAAATTATTAAATTGACATGGGACAAAGCCGTTTACCACCCAAGATTTATTTGCAATTTTTTGAGCCTACTCTCATCAGAATTGAATTTACAGTTTCGGCTACCCAAAACAGACAGACAGGCAGACAGACAAACAGACAGACAGACATACAGACAGACAGACAGACAGACACACGGCTACTCCTATAGTATATTAGATGATGACGATAATAATAATAATAATAATATCAATGAATATATAAAAAATGTCGGCTTTTCCTCTCTCTCTCTCTCTCTCTCGACCTGGTTCGAATGAGCCTCGTGAAGCAGCTAGAAGAACCGTTGTCACTGCCAGCGCCGGCCCACCGCTCAGTGAAGCCCGGGATGGCAACGAGAATGGTTATTCAGGATTAACTACCGCTTCTACTGTTACGAATGACAGTCTGACGACCAACGTCTTCTACCAGTGCTGACCCTTCAGTCGCTGTCACCAGACGACGGGGTGTTGCTGCTGCCATGGTGCTCGTTATTCAGAAGAGATAGGATGGGAATTATTATCATATAATTCCCGGGTTATGTCCCGTAAGCAATTCAATCTTTTAGTTTTCTCGTGTAAGTTTATCTTCTTTCTTCCTATCTTTCATTTCTATCTTCCTTCCTTCCCTCACTCCCTCCCCCCCCCGACATTCCACGTGCGAGTCAACATTCGTGGGATACTTATTTCGCGATCAGTGATAACTAATGGATTCAAAACTTTTCACCCTCCCCTCACCCTCCTATCAGATCAAGGAACACTCCTAGATTCTTAATGTCCTTCAAAATAGTCACCATAGTGAGAGATCACGTTCATAAATGGATGTGTTAGTCGAGTTATTTGCTAAATTAAAAGTCGACCAAATTTATGGTTCGCCTCCATTACCACACCACTCTAAAAGACGTGTTCGGACACTGGACACGAACTTCAATAACACTTTCCTCGGTTATTGGATTAAACATATTAAATTCTTCTATATCAAAGTAACAGGACTGTATTATAGGCAGCCTTTTCTTAGGTACACTAGTTTCATTATTTAATTAGTTATTTCGGGATTATAAGCTCTTCAGGAGAGGCCAAGTTCAGGGTATCCAAACATTCCCCTCTTTCCCGCGGGTCTTGGTTCACCCGAAAGACGGCAGTCTCTCTCCCACTCCCCGACAGGTAAGACGTACGACGTTCGCTCCTATTCTCCCCCCCCCCTTTCCTTGTTATAATATTGTTATCTATATTTCCAAATATGGGTACCGATGTTTAGTTTTCACTAACGTAAAGGAGGCCTGCCCCATCCTTATAAGTATTATTAACGGAGTCTCTCTCCCACTCCCCGACAGGCGGACATCTAGGCCTTGACGCAAAGGGCCCGATACATGGTTTTTAGTGAAACACACACAACATTCTTACTCTTATATTCCCCCCTTATATCTTCCATGTATAATTATAAGTATTCAGCGGTATGTTACCTAAGTGAAGGATAATTTATCAATAAGGTTCAGGGAGGGAGGTGTATGCTCACCAGAGCTTACCTTCATCACATGGGAAGAGCTTCCTATGAAGAGTGTAAAGGTTTACTTATATCAGATTAGAGCTTTCCTGTGTTGGGATGGAGAGCTTTCTGATGTTGGATTAACACTTATATGTTTGTCTGTGATCTCAAACAAGAGACATACTATTTCAGCATGAATAAATAGGATGATGTTTTCAAATATAGTTCTTGTGTTTATTATAAAAACCCCAGGTGATTATTCTGCGTTAGGACAGTAATTCCCCACACTTCCAAAAGAGTCAGCCTTACTCGGTATAATTCCACGTATCAATCACGACTACCAAGATAAATCTAATATTAATATTATTCAAACACGCCCAGGAAGTAACCCAGAGAACTACTCGCTTGAGCTGGTGGCAGCACTTCCCCTTAACTCATACCCTTTCCCCTTAACCTAAACTCCTACCCCTTCCCCTTAAATTCATCCCCATTTCATTACTCTCCGCAGCGAGAAGTGTTCATACTATAATAACATAGTGAAGTCATAAGACTAGTTTTCAATTCTCAATTCAAGTTGTAATCAAATGAAAAATCATAATCAATTAATATCATTCAAATAACAAAGGCACCAGGTATAAACTTCTCCATAGGAGTTCTGGCAACACAATGGGTCTCCGTGCTGACGAGGATGCTGGTGAACGTCAGCCTGTTGAAACACCTACAGGTGCCGCTGCCACCAGGGAGGGAGTGGCTTCGTCGTCCAGAGGGGGAAGCGTATCAACGCAACAGAAGCCTAAACCTGCACGAAAAGCTGTTTAAACCTCTCGATTGGTAAAGTACAATCATCTACTTCCTATCCTTTTCATGGATAGTGATCAAGTTTTTCCTTTCCACAATTTAAATGATATTGAATTTAGTTGTGCTTTGATTAATGATACTCATAGTTTTCCTTTACATGTTATTAACAGTATGACTTTTGATTCAAGTTCTTACGGCATCGGCGGGGACCCTATTGAGGATAATGTGAGTGACCGTGTACATCCAGATCCAGTTTGTAATTATTTCTTCAGTGATGATTCAAATCTAAAATGTAAGTCTTCTAGCAACAGTTTGATAATTTTGTCCTATAATATTAGCAGTGTACCCCTTCATCTTGAATCCTTTTTAGATCAGTGTTTAAGTCCATCTGGTATAGAGTTTGATGTCCTTGGTTTATGTGAAACTCGCCTAAACGATGAAATATGTCAACTTTATAGTTTGAACGGTTATTCTGCCCATTATAGAAATAAGACTACACGAGGTGGAGGTGTGGCAATATACCTTAAAAAGTCCTTCCAAGGTGTACCCCTTAACGATGTCTCTTTGCAGCTACCTCACATTCAATCCTTATTTTTGGAACTCAAACACTCCATTAAATTTATAATAGGAATTATTTATAGACCCCCAAATTCTAATCTTAGTGAGTTCCTTCTGTCCATGGAGAATATTTTAGACTTTTTATCAAAATTCAACATGAAATGTTACTTAATGGGCGACTTTAATATAAATTTGCTAAAAAGCAATGATAATCATGTTTGCAACTTTATTAATTTGCTTTTTTCCCACTTTTTTTACTCCGCGATAAATAAACCTACTAGAGTCACTAATAATTCTGCTTCATTAATAGATCACATTTGGACTAATGATTTCCTTAATTACCAAGAGAGTGGTATATTGTATGCTTCCATCAGTGACCACTTCCCAATTTTTAGCATATTTTCTGTTCACATTAATAGTACACATTGTTTTCATATCCTAACCAGAAGAATAATTATCAGTGATACTTACATCGATGCCTTTAGAAATGATTTGAAGAATTATAAATGGGAATTGGAGTTAAAAGACAGAGGAGTTGATGAAACTTTTGATATATATATGAATAAGTTTCAAATTCTCTATAATGAACACTTTCCTGTTAAGAAAATTTTAGTTAAGGACAAACACCTAGGTAAGACTTATATCACAACAGCAATCAGGAATTCCATCAAACATCGTAACAGATTGCAAATATTATACGCTAAGTGGCCACTAACTTACGAAAGAATATTCAAACGGTACAGGAACTCATTAACAACTATAATTAGGGCAGCTAAAGACAATCATTTTAGGTCCAGACTACGCGAGAAAGCAGGTGATGCAAAAAAAACTTGGAGTATTATTAATAATCTAATGGGAAAGAACCAGTCAAAATTACCACCTTCTATAATTTTTTGCAATAAAACAACATCTAACAATAACGAAATTGCTACTGCATTTAATGATTATTTTAGTAATGTTGCTACTCAACTAGCTCAGAACATTGTGCCAAGTGCTACTTCATTTAGACAGTATCTACCTGACTCCTTTTCATTTTTCCTTCGACCTACATCAATACCAGAAATCGAATCCATTATTAAAAACCTTAAGACAACTTCGCCAGGCTATGATGATATTAATATTAAAGTTATAAAACAATGCAGCCGTGAAGTCTCTTCCTTTTTAGATTATATCATAAATCGGTCGTTTAAAGAAGGTAGTTTTCCAAAACAGTTACAATTAGCGAAAGTGGTTCCCATATTTAAAAAAGGTGAGAAGTCTCTCTTTAGTAATTACAGACCTGTTTCTATCCTTTCAAGCTTTAGTAAAATCTTTGAGAAAACTGTTGTAAGCAGATTAATGGAGTACCTGTCAAAATTTACATTACTAACAGAATTTCAGTATGGCTTTCGACCCAACTATAGTACAGAGTTAGCAATCCATCACCTTTGTAATAGTATTTATAACTCATTACTAGTCATTAGACAACAAGATGCATCAAATAACAGTATTTTGTGACTTATCAAAAGCGTTTGACACCATCTCTCATCCTATTTTATTAGAGAAATTGAAAACTTATGGCATTCGTGGTCCGGCACATGACTGGTTCAACAGCTACTTAAGCCACAGAAGACAATACACTGTATATAATAATTCTGCATCTTCACATGAATCAATCTGCTATGGTGTACCACAAGGTTCAGTTTTAGGCCCAGTTTTGTTTCTTATCTATATCAATGACATTTTACGTTGTAGTAATAAATTGAAGTTTTTGCTTTTTGCTGATGACACCTCCATATATATTCAGGGACAAGATCTTGGTGAAATAGAGAATATTCTAAACTCAGAGTTAATTAATGTATCTAACTGGATCAAAAGCAATGAACTAACACTGAACATCTCTAAAACATGCTACATGGTATCCCACCCTCTAATGACTAGTGCAGCCCATATTGACGTCAAAATAAATAATTTATCCTTGTGTAAAGTTGAAGAATATAAATTTCTAGGTATAACCATTGACAATAAATTAACATGGAGATCACAAATAAATCAATTATGTACTAAAATATCTAAATTAACTGGCGTTTTATATAAAATTCGTAGCTGTATCACTTTTGAGTGTATTATTCAATATATTCATCACTAGGATATCAATATCTACTGTATTGTTCAACAATTTGGGGGGAGCATATAAAACATATGTGGATAATCTATTTATTTCTCAAAAAAAGTTAATACGTGTTATGTTTTATAAGTCACGATATGAGCACACCAACCCACTATTTCGAGACCACCAGTTACTCAAACTCTGATATAATATCTCTGCAATCAAACTTATTTGTTTATAAATCATTACATGTGTATCCTGTTGATAACGGTTTTCACTACATTTCACATACTTTTGCTACAAGGTCATTACAGTTACGAATACCACGTTGCAGGTATCTCATACCTGAGTGCTCAGGAGCATACTCATGCTCAGCAAAATGTTTCAGTCAGAGGTGTCAAATTATGGAATAGTTTACCAGCAGAAATAAAAAATTCCACAACTCAAATATCCTTCAAACATAAACTCAAGAAATTGTTGCTTCAAAGTTATACACACTAAGTCATTCTGTAGGTATGCATGGATTTATTATGTGAGTGTGTACTTGTATATTACACAGTGTTAATGTGTAAGTATGTTTGGGTGTGTGTAAGTTTATGGGTATGTAGGTGTCTGTGTGTGCGCATAAATGTATGTGTATGTGTAGGTATGTTGCACGTGTGTATGTATATGTATGCATGTATGTGTATATAGGTATATACGTATGTATATATTAATTTATAATGTCAGTTATTAATATTGTATATATTTGTTAGCCAATGGCCTAAATCCACTTGCTAAACACTTTTTTGTATATCTTAAGCAACAGGTCTGTATAGGAGCTTGCGCTCAACAGACCTAGGCTTCATGCCTTACTTATGTAAAATGAATAAAAAAAGTATTGTATCATGGAGGCCAATAAAACAATAAGTCAAATAAGTCAAAAGTCTCTCTCTCTCTCTCTCTCTCTCTCTCTCTCTCTCTCTCTCTCTCTCTCTCTCTCTCTCTCTCTCTCTCTCTCTCTCTCTCTCTCTCTCTCTCTCTCTCTCTCTCTCTCTCTCTCTCTCTCTTTTTTTTTTTCTCCGTCGAAAGAGGGAAAGTGTGGGAAAGATCGATCTTTCCCACGCTTAAATAACACGTGCTCCAGTCGCAGCACGTCCCCGACTGGTCGCAGTACGGCCCCGACTAGTTGGCGCCAGGCTTGGACCCTTCCAAAAGTTTTTCAGTTAAATTTTTATTGACTTTTTCCGTTACATTTTTGAGGCGCAGACCCGCCCCGAGTGTATAGAGCATGCACCACACAGTCTGGATCCCCCGCGCGACCCTTTACGACTCCCACGACCCGACGGCGACGGTCTAGGCCTGACGCTGACCCACATGACGTCCGGCGCCGACACAGCATGACTCAGCAAGTCGTGACTGGTCGCCGTCGAAAGTCGTGCAGATGTGAACAGGGCTTAACACGTGCTCTAGTCGCAGCATGGCCCCGACTAGTTGCAGTACGGCCCCGATTGGTCTGCGCCAGGCTCGGACCCTTCGGCAACGAGTCCCAGCATGGAACCGACTTTTTCCCCTAAATATTTTGAGGCGCAGACCCGCCCCGAGTGTATAGAGCATGCACCACACAGTCCACACAGTCGGGACCCCCCGCGCGCCTCTTCACGACTCCCACGGCCCGACGGCGACTTTCTGGGCCTGACGGCGACCCCCATGACGACCGGCGCCGACACAGCATGGCTCAGTAGGTCGTGACTGGTCGCCGTCGAGAGTCGTAAAGATGTGAACGGGGCTTTAATATCCAAATATACTCTTGAATTTGGAAGCAATTTTCCTTGCATTATTGCATTAATTTTAATGAAAAATATTCGCATTATCAATATATACTCTTGAATAATTTTGAAGCAATTTTTCCTTCATTTTAATATTAATTTATTCATTATCCAATTATACTTTTGATTCTGAAGCAATTTTCCTTTAATTTGTATATTAATAAATTTTGTTGTTGTCATATTTGAGGGGTTCGGTTAGTGTGCGGAGGTTTTCATTAGGGTTCGACGCCTCTGAGAAGATTAAGAACCACTGCTCTAGAGTCTAGGCCATACGTCCTATGGGGAGTTTTCTAATAAGCTCACGCTCAAGCCTGTTTCTCGCGCTCTCATATCCTCTCCCCTTTGAGCGTGAATGATCTATCATTTACCGTAAATTTCCTGTACTTTTTCGGGACATATCAGAATTACCCTTCAATACAACAACTGAAACAGTTCTTAATAAAAAATGTAGTTTATCTTTTTGTTTTTCAGCACTTGAAGAAAATATTGGCAAAACATAGAATACTTGAAAACTCAATTTCTTAAAATCGTCATTTCATGGAAACACTGCACGTTCAAGCTGAATGAAGCTTCAGGAAGTATGTACTTGTATGTAAGCTTTCACTGAGTACCTGTTTTGGGTGTATATGTCTCTCTTACGACGAACATTTAACCAAGAAGTAATTTAAGTAATTGGCACCTCAACGAACATCCTCTATCGAAGACAATACATGGGTCTTGTTTTACTTGTTGTCTTGAAAAAGAGCGGGCTGCAGGAACGCATGCTCCGCCGTTATCTGCCTCACCTGTGCCTTCCTAGAGAGACAGGTCAACTACCACGCCTGTAATAGCATCATAGGACAT
>JACEEZ010004597.1:25000-150000 GCA_016584305.1 Chionoecetes opilio | reverse complement strand
AAATGCCTAGCTACGCCACTGTATAGTACACAATAAATTATTTATGAGACAATGGCTGTTTCACGCTGATTAGCTTCATGTTTTGTCATTTGAAAGTTAGCTTACATAATACTATAGTAACCTTACGTTAAGCTTGTCTAGAAGCCATGCACGCCCCCTGCCTTCCCCCCCTTTTCTACGTGGCAGCTGACTGGTACCGAGGCCACCGTGAGAGACGGTGGCCTCGCTGGTACACTCCTCGTATCATCACTATTCACTACCACTCACAATCTCCTCACTACATAACAACGCGTGACCACTGGGCAGTGCAATCTTCACTACAAAGGGTGTAGTGTAAATATAGGCCTACATTTATTTTGTAGTGAAGAAAACATGTGCACTACACAATACTACTGTTGGGCTATATTAATTTACACTACGCCTTTTGTAGTGAAGATTGCTCTGCCCAGTGGTCACGCGCTGTTGTGTAGTGATGATATTGTGAGTGATAGTGATGATAAGAGGAGTGCACCAGTCCAAGGAAGATTGATATAAGAGAAGATGTAGCTTCATATGCTACGGGAAATAATCACTCGCTGGCAACTTTGACACTAGGCCACGCCCCTTCTCAATGGTCTCTGTAGCGAAAGGATCCAACAATGTATGTAGTAGCCTATATGATTGATTTTCTACATCAAAATTACAATGGAAATAACGTTTTGGGCCTCAAGAGGTTAAAATAATGATTTTGACGAGTTTGTTTGTTTTGAAGAATTTCGTCAGTTATTGACGCAGCTGAGATGGATCTCCACTGTAACCAGACAGTTCTCTCTCAGACTACCCCTAGAGAGCTGTCTGCTAGTGCTTATAGTGTTGGCCGAAGCCAGCACCCCGGGAGGCGGGTTACAAACCCCCGGCTAACACCCGGTACCCATTCACTGTTGGGTGGACAGGGGCTCGGGTTTTAAGGAAACAGCCCAACTGTTTCCGCTCCGCCCGGAAACAGTTGGGCTGTTTCCTTTTTGTTGAGTTATTCATTATGTTAGTTCGTTTACTGTAATGTTTATTAAATATATTTCTACAGGAACTAAAATATTCAAAACTTTTTAAAAAGGGAAGCCTAATCCTAATACAACAGTAATAGCAAAATAATAATAATTGACAGCGAGCTTCGCTCGCTGTCGCTTACCATAAGACCCGTGGAACCAAGTTTCCGCCAAAAAGTGTATAACTACTCCTAAATATTATCGGATTGAGCTGAAATTTGACATGCAAGTAGTACTGTGAAAATCAATGGTGGTCGTCGGAAGAAACGTTTTGCGTAAAACAAGCTCTTAATGAGTAATAAGCGTAAACTACTCCTAATTATTGTCGGATTGAGCTGAAATTTGACATACAAGTAGTGCTGTCAAAATCAATGGAGGTCTGTATAACAAACTTTTTACATAGAACAAGCCCTTAATGAGTAATTCACGTAATGAGTTAATTGGCTGGAACGTGGCTCGCTGTCACGTTCCAGCCGCAAGAACTGAGCCAAAAGCAAAGGGGCCAGAGGCTGGACGTCTATACTTGATAATAATAATACAAATAATGCAAACTATGAAGTATAGCTACACTTCACGGTAAAGTATAGCTACACTTCACGGTAAAAGCTCGCACTGTGACTTTGAGAAGGGGCGTAGCTAATGGCTATGGGGCGGAACTTATATGACGCTGGCCAATCACCGTGAACGACGAGAAGCCAAGAACTTTTATATTTATATTTTTAATTCATCGACACTTGCTTAATTTGTAATAAAACAAAAAATGTACATGCTACTTTATAGTAATGTAACAATTTATAACATCGAAAACCTCCAACAATGCCTGATAAAAAAGCTCTATTTCATCTTTTGTCCCATAGCGGTCTATGGGAAGACGCTACCTCTCTAAATATGTTCCTTGCACCAGTCAGCTGCCACGTAGAAAAGGGCAAGAAGGCAGGGTGTGTGGCAAGGTAAATATAGCTAACGCAAGGTAGTTTCACGTTGAGGGGGCGTCGTGGCAAAATCAGTTCGTTGTGCGCATCCCTGCGTGACGTCAATGAATATCGCGCCAGCAGGGTTTGAATTTCTGCTGGCTTCAGTCAGGCCTAGCCCGCCGACTTGGGTGGGTCCACTCTACACACACTCTCTCCCTCTCTCTCTCCATCCCTTCCACCTTCCCTTCCCTCACCCCATCCCCCTCCTTCCCTCTCTCCCTCCCTCCTTCTCTCCCCATCCCTCTCTCCCTCCCTCCCGCCAAACTGTCTCCACTTATATTCCTTCCCCTGTTAGATAAATATCACAATTATTTTCTCCATATCATTGTAGTACATACCATCATTTCCAATAGAAATCATATCTTATAAATTATCATGTAGCACCTACCGTAGATAACACTATAGTCGCCAATCACTTGCCACTGCACTAATGTCGCCAGGCGCCATATATTGTGAATTGTAGCATCATTACAGACTTTTATGTGCCATTGAAGAGGTATGCACAGTAGTTTATATTATGTACATCACACTACAATTTAGGGTACGCCGTATAACAAAAATTCTTTTTCTCAACTTTGGCATGCCAATTTCCTATGTAAAATGGAATTCTAAGACGATGTTATCTCTATCCGTTTTTGCATTTGAGCAATTCTTACTATGCAAAATCGCACTTTTATATTGCACCCTTATCGAATAATGCTTAAATGAGTACGCAGTGTCCGGTTGGTCCTGTGTATTGCATCATGCACCAATATGAGTTCCAAATGACTAGCGTGGTAAGCTCTTTCTGATCAGTTGGTTCATCAGGCACTACATCACAGTGTCACAGCCTCTACGTTGGCCTAGAACGTGTCCATCATGTCCTTCTTAGACCTGAAGCAGGGCATGGTCTCCCGGTGGTGGGCCCGAGCCCGGATGAACCCGCCCTCTGGCCTGCTGCCCCAACACCACTGCTGCCCGCAGCCTCTGTCACCTGCTTCACGACTCTTTCGTGCTCTGAGTGTGGATAGGGAACGTCCGGAACCTCGTACGGCTTGACCAGGATCTCCTGGATCTGATCCCCGGACAGGGGAACAGGTGAATGCCGGCTCGTGTACCTGGCCAGGTTTGCCAGCTGATCAGTGTCTGCAAGCTGGTGGCTGACAAGTTCAGCTTGGGTGTGATGCGAGGTCTTACACTGGTGTCCTCATTACTCCTCGCCAGCCCTCAGCTTCAAAATCTGGGTCACGGGCGAACCTGCGGTCGTCCTCACTCTGGACTCGCCATCAGCGAGAGGAGGACACAACCATTCTCTGAGTGTGCGAACCATGCTCCTGTCCGCACGTAGAAGGTCACATAGCTGTTTGGACCTTCTTGGGCTGCGACCTCATCACTCTGAGCTGCGTGGGATGTGCTTGGGGGGGGGCCGTCCTCTAGTCTGTGGGTGAACCTTGATGTCGTAGTAGAGTTTGAAGTACACACCTGCAGGCAGTACTTGACTAGGATTTCCAGGGTGTTCAGTTCTTTGCCAGTCAGGTCCATGTTTTCTGGTCCACACTGTACACGAGCAACTGGGCTGTGGTGAGCCATCTGGAGGGGGGGACACCTTGCCACACTTGATCTCCTGCAGGCTCGGACGGGAGAACGCCCCGCTTCACAGCCTGGACCAGCTGGTAGGAGACCTGCTGGTCAGTGGACATGTTGACCGGGATATACTCCGGTATCTCCGTGAGATCTTCACTACCTGTCACTCCTCTGAACTCTGCGTTTGTACTGAAATCTCATTCACGCTGGACAGCAGACTGCACACTGGACCCGTGAAGCCAGTGTCAGATGAGGTAGGCCCGTCGATGCTGGTGATAAGGTGGCGCAGGGGCAACTCGTTTTGTGTGCAACACGCATATACTCCAGAAGAGCTTGCGTCCCATCATCTTCTCCAAATGGGCGTGAGTACCACCCTTCCACCCCGTGTTGGGCCCTAGTTGAGTCACCTTGCAGTACGATCAGTGAGTCGGTGGAGTCGTATGTCACCAGCAGATCATAGAGAGCCTTGAGCCACCTTGAACGGCAGGCTTCTCAGGTGGCACCGGGTCCTCTGGTACAAAGTGCCAAAGGTATCTTCCAGATGGCTCCTCTGTCACTGACACATGGGCCCCTCCCTGATCAACCTTGGGTGCAGTTTCCCATAGCTGTCGGGCACCATCTCGCCCTGGTCTTGTCCTTTCCTCCCATCGTAACCCAATCCAACTATTTTGGTAACCCTGGTGCTTCCCCTGGTCAAGGTCCCTGGCCGATGCCATGGCATCCTGCCTGGCCCTCCCCAGCTTGTTGGTGCAGACCAGGTAGTGGGACAACATTCTGGAAGAGTGGTCCGTCAGCGAATAAGGTCCTGGAGGAATCCAGAACCAAGGCAGGCAGGGAGCAGTGGGCGGAACGTCCGAACCGGATACTTTGGTCGGAGGCTGACTTCGACGTACGTGTTTGAACCGACTTACGCTGTTGTTGGGGTGCTTTTGGAAGTTTGGTGATAGGGACCACCTTAGAACCTTAAAACAGTAATCCAGCCCTGAAAACCACCTACGTTGGGTAATAATAACGTGGAAAATCCGTTGCCAGGAAAAAGGTTTTTTACCCGAAAAACGAAGCGATTTTGTATGAGAAGTGAGCTTACCGGCGTCTGGCGAACTTAATGTAGGTCTTACGGCAATATCGAGGCCTTACTTTCCGATAGAGGTTAATAGCGCTCTACAACTTTGTCATCAGATAAATTTATCGAATCTCGAACTTAAGTGGCTTTTCTGTGAGTTTAAAGATGGTGTATGGGTATAAGCTATGTTTTTGCATATAAAATATAAAAGCCCATTTTTTTGCATAGGAAGAAGTGCTCAAAAAACCAAAAGGTTAAAGAGGACAAACCACCCATACAATTCAAATTGTACATAGAAAACAAACTTGTTAAATTCGAATAATCTATATTTCACTTTTCATTATACCTACGGCGTACCCTACACTACATGTCTGCAGTGGCACAATAAAAGTCTGTAGTGATGCTAAAAATTCGTAATAAATTTTGTGCCTGGCGACAATATGCATGGCGAAGTGACTGGCGACTATATATTGTTATCTACGGTAAACAATGGTTCAACTTTAGTTCTTAATTAATTACCACTACTGTTTGTACAAAAACTGAATAATAATTTACATTAGGATACGGTATAATTATTCTTCAATTTCGTTCTCTGTCTCTCTTCCCCCCTTACCCTTCATCTATCTCTTCCCCTCTTACAATATTCCAAGACGGCACGTCACCCTTGCAGCGGCGCGGGGGTGTGGGTGGGGGTGGTGAAACTACCTTCTTACTTATATTTTACCTTTGGTGTGTGGCTATCTAGAAGACAAGCTTAACGTAATGCTAATTCTATATTAGTTACCTTTTTATAACGGGCCACTTACACTTATGTTTTTGATAATCCCCCGTTAGAACGCCGTGCATCTCATGCAAATATACACGTTGTAAGAGACTCATAGATCAATAAACATTTTGTTTTACATCTTCTATATGTTTTGTTTTCAGAAATCAACAAGAGCTTATTCACATTCATTTAACAAATTGTATACAATTGGGTGTCTAGGATGCCTAGAAAATGAAAATATATACGTATAATAGATAATTATATTTCTCCAATAAATCTACTCCGACATTCAATTTCCCATTCGGTAAAACTTCTCATTTAGTCAGTGTATAGCATCCCGACAAACATGTGGCTATGCCTGGGGCCCTGTGGGGCCTGTGTCCGGCTTGTGCCGGGTACGTATCGGCACCGGCCGGCAGGCGACTGGTTTCGGCAATCGGTGAAGTCGATGTCGGCCCGACCCGCATCGGGAACTGTCTATCGGCCATTACTTGATAATTCGTACAGGCAGGCCCAACACAGTCTCTTCCCTTGACCTTGACGTCGGCGAGGATAATATGTATGTACGTGGTTGTGACATGAATTGCCCCGGGCCGAAGGACTTAATAGGGGTTTAAGCTCGGATTAAGGATAATTGTTTATTATTAGGTGGCTGAATCGTAGCCCAGCTGTTGGCCACTCGCGCCCGTTGTGACGGGCGTTGTCTCGAAGCCACATATTCAAAATTTACCGTGGAAGTGGCCGGGCGCTGGCACGCGGCGCTACAAACCTTTCTGCTCTTTACAGGCCCATCTCAGCTGAGGACGCCTTCATCTACATCCATCAACGACTTATAAAGGTACGTAGGCAAGGTGGTGACCAACGTTAGAGTGATGATAGAATGCTCAATATATAGGGGAAAGACCTTATAAAAGCATCAGAACTTTGGCCCTTTACCTCAGATAACAATACTAGATTCCTTTCCCCGTCCCCTTATTAGTGTTTTTTTTTTTTCCTCCAGATCCATTAACAGATCATTTTCAGATACCTCCTAATAAGAACAACGGTCAAATATAAAGTGTGGGGTAAGCTCCACCTTCATTCCCCCCAGCAACCCCCCTGCCACCAACCCCTACATTGACCCATCCTCTGGATCCCCACAAAATAATTTTACTAACCATTAACCTCAATATCACTACTTTACAATTCGTACCAATTACCTCCTAAAGCGAGAACTTAATTTGCGGGAACTAGAATTTTACCCAGGCTAGGTAGGTTATATTGAAGGTAAGGTTAGTATTAATTTTTTTTGGGTCCTCTAGGAGGTTATTAGTAAGGTTGGCTTGGTTATAGTGAGTTAGGCCTAGGTTATTTGAGGTTAGGTTAGGTTATAGGAGGGTAGAATATTAATATTTCCCCTAGTTATATTTTTGAGGGGTTCCAGGGGGTCGTTTTATTGGGGAGGGAGGGGTGAAGGGGCAGCTCTCTCCCTTTTATAAGTAATGTGTTAAGGTATCTACAGTGATCTGTGAAGGATCTGGAGGAAAACCCCCCCGCTACTAAGGGCGGGAAAGGGACTCAGAATTGTTGTACCGCTTCAGGGAGTTAAGTAATAACGCTTGTACGGTAGAAGGAATGTTTACTTGGTTGATTGGGTTCTACCTGTAAATTTTTGCAAGTTTAAAAAGCATTACAAGGCAGAGTTATACCGTCCCCCTCAATTTATAGTTATAGAACTAACTCTGACAATTTGCAGCATTTCTAATCCCGATATCCGCCGACGGAAATGAGATATAACACATGGGGTGGGTCTGGACGGGGCCGAATCCCCCCCCCCCCCTCCCAGCGATCCTCAGCGAGGTTATCATAGGATAAGTAATCAATGCCCGGCTAGGTTAGTTTAACTAGCGGGGGGGGGGGGGGGTTGGGTCTGAATGGGCTGCAGCCCCCCAGTTATGTCAGGAGAATTTGGTCAGTCATAGTCTATTGTACTAAACTGCAGTTTTTACTGGGGATTGTGATGAATGGGTTGCTACTGTAGCCCTTTGGGTACAAGCAGTACTGACACCTTACTGGGCTAATCTTTAGAACATGACTGTGTCTGGATTCAAGTCTTTTTCTCACCTTTCTACTGTTTCCTATAGATGTGTGTTTTCCCTCCTCCTCCTCCACAAACCTTGCCCCAAAACAAAAAAGCGTTTGCGGTTGTAAAGGGCTGTTTGCAAACCCCATATCCTGTTTATAAATCATCAAAAATAATTGTAAAATGGCAACATAATAAAGTGTTAAAGAGTGTTAAAGTGATGATACGAGTGTGAAAGTAGCAATTAATGTTGTGCAAACATAAAATGTTTTTAAATTAAAACATAAAAGGCTATGTTAGTAGTTTTAAGGGCCAAGGCTAAGTTAGGTTAGAGTTTAAGAGCAGGCAAGAGTTAGGTTAGTGTTAGAGTAGGGGGAATCTCACCAATAAAGGGTGCAAACCGCTCGGGATTCGAAAACCCGGGACCTTCCGCTGGCCGGGCGCTGTCTTTCCCCGTTTCAATCCACGGGGGACCTTCTAAATGACACCCACACACATCGCCCCTCCCTAAGGGGCTGCCTCCCGCAGCACTGACTCGGGTTACATGTTGCATGGCTATGCCACAATCTCCTACCTAACGCACTTTATGGCCTACAGTCCTACTTCTAGCGTGTCTACCTCACTCACCGCGTCCATGTTAGAGTAGGGGATCGCACACCAATAAAGGTTTCAGAACCGCTCGGGATTCGAACCCGGGACCTTCTAACTTCGCTGCATGCCGGGCGGCTGTGCTTCCCGTTACAATTACACACCACCACGGGACTTCTAGTGATCAACCCACCGACAGTAGTTTAAGGCGCAAGGCTACGTTAGGGTTAGTTTTTGAGGTCAGATTGAAGTTAGTTTATCAGTTTCATTAGTTAGTATTTGATACTTTTTACAAATGGGAGTGTTTTTTTTTCCGTCAAAACACTGTCTAAAAGGAATGGAATAAAAAGTGAATTTTTTTAGAAAAAAAAAAAAAAAAAAGGCCTGTCACTACTTTTTTTATAAACTGTCATCATCTTCATTAAATTAAAGAATCAACACCAACACACCTCCTCGTTCTACTGCAGTTTGATACCTTACAATGAGGCACGTAGTATAACTGCCTTCAACTTTTGTGTAAATCTGACCATTAGCAGTATTTCTTAAGATATTTTGGTACTTTCAGCCATTAATTGAGTAATGTGGTTAAAAATTTATATTCCTATGTATTCTGGTGTGTTAAGAATGGATGGTCTTTTTTAAAAAAAAATCCGAAATGCCTCATTTTGCAGTTATATCTCCCCATTTACTTAACTCTTGCTTCGGTTATGCTACGCAAAACAATGTCCTGGTTAGATTAGTGTGTATTATTTTACACCTCTGTGCCTGATCTCAATTCTCAATTCTAGGGTAAATGCCTTGCGTATGGATGGGGTAGAGTGGTAAATTTTTAGTTTATGTGCGACACCAACCCCGAAAGTGAAGAAATAGTGTAGGAAAACAGAATAAATGTCGTAAATGACCAAAGTTTAGATCTAGAGGGATTACTAAATAACAATTTCTCTTCTCTCGCAACTTTTCATCAGGATTTGTTGTACAATGACACTAGTTAAGTATCACCTAAAATAGTTAGACACTTTTTCATCCATTATGATTTGCCCAACATTCTTTGTATTGTGGGTCTATTATATGGTATTTGTATTGTGGTCAGGGTGGCGTACCCAGAAAATTGAATAAGGGGGGGGGCCAATATATATAATATTATATATATATATAAATTATATATATATATATATGATATATATATATATATTTATCTATATATATATAATATATATATTATATATATATATATATAAATATATATATATATATATCTATTATAATATATATACAACATTTTTTAAAATATATATATAATATATATATATTATCATTTTTTTAAAAGCTTTCGCCTTATCCCCTCATACCTGTGTGACACACAACACACAACACACACACACACACACACACCACCACATGACCACACAACACAACACACACACACACGCAACCAGCTACACACCAACCACGCACGCCTGATTACCACTAACTACCCTATCCTCATTCCACAAGAAGGAAGGCACCCGGAAACTACTACTCCGGGATCTCGCCTTTGTTTCGACTCAACGCTGAGTCAAAGCAGAAGCCCCCAGGCAAATACGAGGGCATGTTATAAAACCTCGTTTTCTTTTGTTAGTCAGTCTCTGTATATAGCTGAACGTTTTACTACTCTCTCGGGAACATAGCAGTAACACCATTCTTTGTGCCTTTAAGTTAGTACCCCCAGTCAACATAGCACTGGTGACTCTAGCTCAAGTCACTCAACTCACATTATTAGTATTGCTCTTTAACTAACCTGGTGGTGAAATTTATCTTAGTATTCTTTTTGTGTTTTTTCTCTAGGGTTATTAATCTTGTGTTAGTGTTACATATTGGTCATTTAGATTATATAGGCATTTAATCTTATAGTCATCTCTGTGTGTGCTTCAAAAGCAAGATCATCTTACTCCTTGCTAAAAGGGTGATTTATTAGATATTATTAAATTGTTATTGTTATCTACTTCTTTCCATCACCTTTTTGTTAGGGTTTTTCGGGCGTTTCAGTCTCGCTACTCATTCCTCTAGACAACTCACTGTCTCTCTCGTAACAATATATATATATACGTATATATAAAATTATATATATTTTATATAATATATATATATATAAAAATATATATATATATATATATATATATAATATATATATATATTTTATATATAATATATATATAAAATAAAAAAAATATAAAAAATTTTAAAATAAAAAAATATGATTTTTTTTTTTAAATAAAAAAAAAAAAATTATATATAATATATACAAAATCTAAAAAATAAAATTTAATAAAATATATATAAACAAATTATAATAAAGTAAAATAAGAAAAAATATATTTATATATATAAAATCAAGAAGTAATAAAAAAAATAATAATATGAAAAATATATATATATAAAAGTATAAAAATCACATTATATAAAAAATAAAAAAATAAAAAAATCCAAAAATAAAAATAATACAATATTTAGAAAATAAAATTAAAAAAAATATATAGAAAATAAAAAAAATATAAGAAATCATAAAAAAACTCAATTTTTTTTTTTTTTTTTTTAAATAAAAGTAATTTTGTTTATCTATCTATCTATCTATCTATCTATCTATCTATCTATTGGTGCTATCTATATATATATTGGCTATATTTTTTTCTTTGCAAAAAGGGGGGGGGGGCATGGCCGCATGGCCTCCATCCTCGGTACGCCACTGATTGTGGTCTATATTGTATTGTAAGGTGTAATTGAAGTGATTGCAGGTTGAACAATCTCTTATGTGAAGATTATTGGCCGATAGAACATATAAGAAATCTGCAAAGAGTTATGTAAACTTATGACAGTGCATCGGATCATGAAAATCTAATCTTAGTTTTCTTTTTCAGAGCAACTTGTGATCAAAGCCTTTTAGGTGGTGAAGAAGGCACCAACATGGGAGCATGGCACATGGTATCTTTAATGAAAACAGAAGAGAACACCAGTGGCCTGCTGTACAGGACAGCCCCTGAAACATCTGACAGATGTGGGAATTCTTTATTTATCCGTTTTGCTATGGGTTGGGACTTAACACCTCGGGTTTTGTATAAGTTCTCAGTGGTTTAGGTAAACCTGATAATTTTCTGATGCATTTCGGTAATTTTTTTTTCCTTAACCTAACCTAACCTAATTTACAGAGATTGATAGACTTTCAGGCTACATTTTCCTTTTTCTTTCTGTTTAACGTCAGATTTTCCCATAATGTCTTATGAGGTTAGACGATCGATGATACTTATCCAATTTTATTCTTGGCGATCATAAATTTAGATTTGCAGCATCTCAATATTCATGACTTGTCCATTAGTACATATTTTCATGAATAGTGCGTGAGCAGGATGACAGCTCCCATAAGAGTCTTCCCTGTTTAACTATACGTTATGGGTAAAATTTTATATATATATATTTTATATTTATTATATAATTTTATATATATTATATATATATATATAAATATATATATATATATATATAATATAATAATTATATTTTATATATATTATATATATATATATATAAAATATATATTTTATATATATATATTATATATATGTATATAATTTATTGATTTTTTTAATTATTTATTTTTTTCATTCATGTATTTATTGTTTATTTTTTTTCGTTATTTGTCTGTTCATTAATAGAAATTTTACCACATTTATTCTGGACTTTTTTTCCACTTTTGTAACAATACAGTGATTATTTTCTTATGAAAATTAATTTATATACACAATTATTTTTGTTTCATTTACAGTATTTATTCTTGTAGCAGCCTGATGGTGTTTAGGGTACACAATGTGAATTGAATTGCTGACTGCCAGTTGCCAGACTGCCTCAACCACAGGCAAACTGATATACTGCAGCCGAAAACTGATGATTATGGTTTAATTTTGAAGTATTAGTGATAATATTTATTCTTTGTTGCACTATAGGCCTATTGGTCCTTAGCTCATACGTAAAAGTTTAGAAACCATTCAATCCTGGCAACAGGTTATTCCATTCACAAACCTGTGTTCATTTAAAAGTGGGGCGGTGTAGCGCGCCGACTAGCTGCCCTCCCGGATAGCTACCCTGCCACGACTACGCACACGCTGCAGATGACGTCTCACAGGGGAAAAAATTGGCCACGCCTCCAGGACCAGAAAAATTATCATCAGATTCGCTTATTTTAACCCAAATAAGTCTACAAAAATTAACCCAAACCTATCTTTAAAAACCCAACCAAACCTAAAACAAATCTAAACCAAGCCTAACTTCACTTAAATTTAACCTAATCAAACTTAAGTAACCTAATATACCTTGCTATTATCATATAAAATAAATGGTTAAATTTGGGGGAAGTTAACGTTTGGTTTAGGTTTCATTTAGGTTTGGTTAAATTTTGGTAGGTTTTTGGGGTTAAGTTTTGTAGACATTTTGGTAAAATAAGCGAATCTGACGATAATGTTCTGGTCCAGGAGGCGTGATCAATGTTTTCCTGTGTGATGTCACTGTCGTACGTGCGCAGTCGTGGCAGGGTAACTAGTCGGCGTGCAAAACCGGGATTTGGAACGGTAAAGCGATTCAGCTGCTTTATCGGCCTGCTTGTGGCACTATTCAGCTGCTATATTTGGGCCCCTTTGTGGCACTATTCAAATGCTAAGTCGGCCTGCTTGTGGCACTATTCAAATGCTAAGTCGGCCTGCTTTGTGGCACTATTTTGGTGCTAAATCGGCCTGCTTGTGGCACGATTCAGTTGCTGTGTAGGCCCGCTTATGGCACTATTTGGATGCTAAATCGGCTTGCTTGTGGCACGATGCAGTTGCTGTGTTGGCCCGCTTATGGCACGATATAGATGCTATGTCGGCCCGTTTGTGGCTCAGTAGTGGCAATAATTTGATTACGGTTTGCCGACACAGATCCCGACACAGAACGTAACGTAACCGACACAGGCCCGGGGTGCAAACAGTGTACGCACAAGTTGTCGGTCCGCAGCCAGGCCGATAACTTCATTACGGTTTGCCGATTCAATGCCAATATGCCGTTTGTGATTTGCCGGCACTAATTTGATGCCGGCCCGTCATGACAATGTTTGCTGGGATTATATCATGGTAGAAATTTAGAGTAATGCATTAATGAACGCTTGCTACCATATTCTTTCTATGTTGCCAGATGAGTGTATGACAATTTTCGACATTGTACGACAAGGTCAAATGTGGTATCGTCCAGGGCGATGATTTAAGAGTGTAGCCATGCACGGTGGTATTGGGGGCGTGGACACTGCAGCAGCAAGTGTTCAATGGTTTCCTGGACGTTCCTGCGCCAAGGCACTTATCAACTCTCTCACTTGGTAATCACAAGCGACTAGCTTCGTCAACGAACGTCACTCGTGAAATAATATACAAACATCGTACTTTGGCAGGCAGGCCGTGTTTATGTTTTAGATGTTGGATGGCGATATTATCCATGGTGTTAATCATGGTTTTTATGGAATAAGAAATCATACTACCCTTGTGCACACAATCGATAATCTTTCAGCATCAATGGAGAAATATATTCACCCAAAGATGTTGACGTAACAGTTCATTAAAGGCTGTTGGACCATACATGAGTAGATCATACTTTCAAAAACTATTTCTTCTAACCAATGTTCATGGTATGGTCATGAATATATCAAAGCCATTGGTTTTAATAGTGAAAACCTGATTTTCAACAAAGGGAACCTTAGTTGCTTATTTTGGTTAAATCATCAAATATGGTTGCTAGCACCCAGTTTTTCCGCAAGTTATGGGGCCCATTTACTCTACTTGAGGTAACGATAGGGAAATCTTCAGACTCAAAATAGTAGGGCAGGTTGCTGAATTTCGATATGAGCATTATTTTTGAGATACACCATTTTAAATGAAAATTTGTGCGCCCCAAACGACCGGCGCCATGTTGTGACGTCAATAACGCAGAGTTGTCAAGCGGCCGCAGCGGGCCGCTCCACAGTAACATTAACTTGCATTACCCCTACTACCGCAAGATGGCCAATAATCCTCCTTCAAGTTTTGTGGTAGGTTTTCACTGTGTTTGTGAATATATCAGTTGTAGTTTATAAGTAAGAAGTGATTAGATAGGGACAAGTGACCCATGACAACAGGCAAGTGATGACTTTAGGCATCGCAACTCCTTACAAAGAGCTCAAATGAACCTACAATGACATGTAGCCTACAGCTAGACAGATAGACGAACTCATAGAAGAACAGTAAAATGAGAGCGCCTTCCACCTGCACACACACATACATCTAGACGAATTCATAGAACAGGTAGAATGAGAGCGCCTTCCACCAACACACACACACACACACACATCATAGACGAATTCATAAAAGAACAAGTAGAATGAGAGCGCCTTCCATCAACACGTACACACACATACACATCATAGACGAATTCATAGAAGAACAGGTAGAATGAGAGCGCCTTCCACCAATACACATACATACACATCATAGACAAATTCATAGAAGAACAGGTAGAATGAGAGCGCCTTACACCAACACACATACATACACATCATAGACGAATTCATAGAAGAACAGGTAGAATGAGAGCGCCTTACACCAACACACACATAGGCTACACATCCTTCAAGAGCACACTGCGCCTTCCACGCACACACACACATAATGCAAGAAGTATTCAGGACTTCAAAGGCAAGCTGGATAATAGTAGATTAGGAGACGGGACAATACGAGCATAGCTCTTTTCCTGTATGTTACAACTAGGTAAATACAACTAGGTAAATATACACACACACACACACACACATATATATATATATATATATATACATATGTGTGTGTCTGGAAGGCGCAGTGTGCTCTTAATCAGATGTGTGTGTGTGTGTGTGTGGGTGGGTGGAAGGCGCTCTCACTCTATACCTGTTTTTCTATGAGTTCGTCAAGAGTACATAATGAATCGCCTAGGGCCCTAGATGAATGGGAAATTCACAATCACTACAGGAACTACCTCGTGTAGGTCTCACGGCCTCTTGTAGCTTCCTTATTTTCTTATGTTATTATGTTCTTTTGGATGCTTCCCGTGCCCACAGCAGTCACAATAACACAACGCCGCGTGTGTTGTGTATGTGTGTGTGCATGTAGGCGTTTGTTACTTCATCACTGCATACACAGACAAACACCAATCACCAATCTGTAGTACTACATACACACACAGTGTCACACACACAGTGTCACACGCACACACACACACACACACACACACGAGTAACATGTGTGTTCCCTCAGGGGAATCAAGCCTATAGTAGACATCCACCACTGTTTACTTTTTTTCTTGTCTTTGGACACAGATATGAACACTCTCTGGTGTTTTAATCGTGGTGTTTTAGCAGATTGGCACATAACAAACAGTGTGTTCTCTTTGTCCAGCTATATAGGCGAGGAAGCGGGGTAGAGAAGGAAGCGGAAGGGATGTTTCTGCGCTGACTACGTCACAACCAATCACAGCGCGTTCCGCGGCCACGTCATATTTTGGCCCAAAAAACTGCATATATCTCATTCATGGTGCATTTTTAAGCAAAATGAATATGAGTAGTACCTTCATTTTAAGTTTCCTTTCAAACCGTTCTATTGCAGCTACTGTAGACGGACATTGTTCTTTTCCTAAATCTATCAATAGTGGTGTTCCCCAAGGTTCTGTCCTATCACCCACTCTCTTTCTATTATTCATTAATGATCTTCAAAGTCTAACTCAAAGCCCTATCCACTCCTACGCTGATGATTCTACCCTGCATTTTTCAACGTCCTTTATTAGACGTCCAACTCAACAGGAACTAAGTGATTCACGAAGAGATGCCACCGAGCGCCTAACTTCTGATCTTTCTATAATTTCTGATTGGGGCAAAGCAAACCTTGTTTTGTTCAATGCCTCAAAAACCCAATTTCTTTCCCTATCTACTCGACAAAACCTACCAGATAACTATCCCCTCTTCTTCAATGACACTCAACTGTCTCCTTCTTCTACAATGAACAATAAACATTCTAGGACTATCCTTTACTAAAAATCTGAACTGGAAATCTCACATCTCATCTCTTGCTAAAACAGCTTCTAAGAAATTAGGTGTCCTGTGGCGTCTGCGTCCTTTTTGTTCTCCCTCCCAATTGCTTGCTCTCTACAGGGGCCTTATCCGCCCATGTATGGAGTATGTATGTCTCACATGTTTGGGGAGGATCCACTCATACAGCTCTCCTAAACAGGGTTGAGTCAAAAGCTTTTCGTCTCATCAACCCTCTCCTGTACTGACTGTTTTCAATCTTTAAATCACCGCCGCAATGATGCTCTCTTGCTCTCTTCTACCGTTATTTTCATGCTTCCCCTGCTCTTCTGAACTTGCTAACTTTCATGCCCCTCCCACTCCCGCAGCCTCGCTGCACAAGACTTTCTACTCATTCTCATCCCTATTTGTCCATCTTCCTAATGCAAGAATTAATCAGTATCTTTACTCGTTCAATCCCCTTTTACTGGTAAACTCTGGGAAATCTCTTCCTGTTTCTATTTTTCCATTCCCCATGACTTAAATCTTTTCAAAAGAAGAGTAACAAGACACCTCCCGAACTAAACTGGCTCAACCCCTCTGTTTTTATTTTTTTCTCTTACTGTCTTCTTTTTTAGGGATGGCAACTAAGCGGGCTTTGTGTTACCCATTTTTTTTGTGCCTTGGCCAGTTCCTTGTGATGTAAAAAAAAAAAAAAAAAAAAAAAAAAAAAAAAAAAAAAAAAAAGATAGATGGCAGATGGAATTTAATATTGATAAGTGTAGCGTAATAAATTTTGGTAGAAAAATCCTGGTAATAGGTACACCACACGCAATGTATCGCTGAAAAGATCAGAAGGTGAGAAAGATCTGGGAGTGCGGTTGAGCTCAGACCTCCGTCCTAGGAATCAATGTATTGAGGCTAGAAATCGAGCTAACAGGTTGTTAGGATTTATTGCCAGGAGTGTTAAAGTAGAAGTGCTGAGGTTAGTTATTCTAAAGCTTTATTTGGCACTATCAGACCTCACCTAGACTATGCGGTTCAGTTTTGGTCTCCGTATTACAGGATGAATATAGCCTTGTTATAAATCAGTTCAGAGAAGGATAGCCTAAATGGGATGCGTAACTTTAGTTATGATAAGAGATTGAAACTATTAAATTTACACTCACTCGAGAGGCGTAGAGTAAGAGGCGATCTGATAGAAGTTTTTAAGTGGATAAAGGGATACAATAAAGACAATGTAGGAAAGTTATTACGGCTAGTAAGCAGGGTAGAACAAGAAGTAATGGATTCAAGCTGTAAAAGCGTAGATTTAAAAGGAAATAAGGAGAAACTGGTTCACAAATATGGTGGTGAATGATTGAAATGGACTCAGTCGTCAGATGGTCAATGCGGAGCCTATTGGAGTCTTTAAAAGGGGGCTAGATAAATTCATGGATGGATATGAAAGGTGGATATAGGTAGTGTTAAGTAACAGGAACTACCTCGTGTAGGTATCACGGCCTCTTGTATCTTACTTATTTTCTTATGTTCTAATGTAAACTGTCCACACTAGACCTTGGCGTCATGCGCATCACTGGCTGACTTCTATCAGAGAGAGTCAGATAATGCTAATATAAGCCTCTCATACAAGGAAAGATCCATGTAATACTAATTATAATCCTTCACTAGTAAGAAAAATCCTTGTAAATAATAGTAAAAACCTTGATAGTAAAAAAAAAAACGGCAGGCACGACAGCTTCGACGGCTACTGATGCGCATCAAGTTGTAGAAATGCCCCGCGCAAGATTGCCCAAACCACCCCAAGCATGGGCCTCGTTTGGGTGGGTGTGTAGGTTGTCACTAGAAGGTTCCCGTGGTTGTAACGGGTATCACAGCCGCCCGCAAGCGGAAGGTCCCGGGTTCGATTCCCGAGCGGTGCAACCTTATTGGTGACGACCCCCTACTCTAACATGGCGCAGTGAGTAGGATCGTGGATGCACATTCCCCCGTCGCATATTCGCGTGATTTGGAAGAGTTTGTGGTCTAGGGATATCAACCGCCAATCACGGTTGTCAGAACTTACACATTAGCTTTGGAGAAGTACACATTCACGCCGGACGGATATACAATTTGGATGAGAGTTCATTGTCGACTGTTATGAAGCCAGTCAAGGTTGTGTGTGCGAGAGGCCAGCCAGTAGCCACGCAGGTAACTCGTGAACGCGGTGACAGCATGACGTTTGTGGGCATTATAAATGCTGTGGGGCAGTCCATCCCTCCAGTGTTATAATTCCCAGATGCCGATGGAATCCCGCTTTTATGAGGAACACGATCTTTGGTTCCAAAGGGATATTGCATCCTAGTGGCTGGATGAATGGTGAATGCTTCGTGCAGACACTTCAGCATCTCCATGAGAAGTCTTGTTCTTCTGTAGAGAACAAGATTCTTCTGATCATGGACAATGCTGAATGTCACATGAACATTCAGCCTGTTGAGTTTGCGATAATGCATGGTATCGTGATTGTTACCTTGCCTCCGCATACAACAGACAAACTCCAGCCATTGGATGTGAGTGTCTTTGGTCCCTTTAAGACATTCCTGCGTGCCCTACTGAACGACCACGCGCTCATGCACCTAACGAGCACATAACAGTCCAACAAGTTGCCAGAGTTTGCTTCTGAGGCATGGACCAAAGCCACTACCCCCTCCAACATTCTCAGTGGTTTCCGGGCGACTGGTATATGGCCACTCAATCGCAACATCTTCCCAGATGATGTGTTTGTAGGAGCGCATGTAACCGAGCGACGGCACCACCAGAATTTGTAGTGGAAGTTACTCCAACTTCTTCTGATGGAGGAAGTTCAGATGGAGAGGAGCGACTGGCTGAAGGCCATACCTCAGAAGCTATACCCCTTCCCGCTGTGTCTCCCAGGCTAGATGATGTGCCTGCCACCCCGGGCCCCAGCACGACAGAGCTGCCACCCCGAGCACCAGCACGACAGAGCCTGCCACCCGGGCCCCAGCACGACAGAGCCTGCCACCCGGGCCCCAGCACGACGCCCCCTGCCACCCCGGGCCCCAGCACGACAAAGCCTGCCACCCCGAGCCCCAGCACGACAGAGCCTGCCACCCCGGGCCCAGCACGATGCACCCTGCCACCCCGGGCCCGAGCACGACGCACCCTGCCACCCCAGGACACCCTTCTCAACAGACAGACTTAACCCCAGAGTGTGTCAGGCCGTTCCCTAAGGCTAATCCTCGTCCTTATGGAAAGGACGGAAGAGGGTGCGGGCCTGCATTTTAACCGAGAATGAGGAGGCAATATCTGACCTGAGGTTGAAGGCAGAGAAGAGGCAGAAGCGTGGAAGACAAAAAGAAGGCAGCGGCTGAAAAGAAAACATTGGGAAAGAAGAAGGGTCCACAGCGGAAGAAGTCTGTGCCTGTCCCGGAGGAAGACACCACTGACGAGGAGGAGGTTGATGATGTCCGACTTTAGCTGGACCGACTCCTCCGAGTACTCGGATGAGGTGGACGACGAGGGCACCTGGACTGCAGCATCATACCCTTTTGCTGCGAAAACATCACAGGTGGGGGACTTTGTTCTGGTTCAGCTGAAGCTGGAGGAGGGAAGGGGTGTGGGCACATTAGTGTGCTATGTTGCTCAGTGTGTTGGCCATCATGGAGGATGGAAATTTAAACCTTTCTTTCCTCCGGTGAAGTCCGCTAACACCCCAGACACGTTCACCTTCCCTACCATCCTAGATGAAGCTTCTGTTGATCCAGAACAGTGCAAGGGTGTCCTGGTGACCTCCAAGGGCATCACCAAGAGGCAGGCTGACCTGGTGAAGGTGTTTCCCCCGCTGCATGCCTTCATGATGCACTTCTGAATAGTGAGCATAAAAATACCTAGACCTATCTTTTAATAAATGCTATTTTATATGAGCTTATCTTTCATTTCATCACTAATAATAATGGTGGGTGTCTAGGCTTAGCATATATGTTGATTTCAGGCAAAAAAAACACAATAATGTTTGATGTAATATGAGTTTAAAAATATCATACGGTGCCCCCCCATACCTGATCCGGTGTCCCCCCTCGTGGGGGGGACACCGGACGAGGTGCCAAAAATTTATAAAAAACCTTAAATGACCCTTATTATCTGAGTTAAGTATTCATGAGGGTACCATAGGTGGGCCATATTGTGAAGTTGTTTTGGGCACAGTGTGCACTCTCTCAGGTAAAAATTGATTTTTTATGAATATTTTTCCACTAATAGTACGGTGTCCCCCCACACCACCCTACAGTGATAAGTAGCTTATATTTCATCCAAAGCTTCACAAAATTCCGTGTTTTAGGTGTGAGTAAACGGGTCCATTCAATGAAGTATAAAGTCATTTACGGACTATATTATTTTACCTAAGGTTGTACGATAATCTATCTGAAAATACCATAATTTTGGTGGCTCGGTACGACAATGTGGGCTACAAAAGTTCACATCCGCAGAGTACCTGGTGAAGCTCTCTGGTGAAGGCTCTCTGGTGAAGGACTGAAGGTGTCAACGTGTCTTCGTCTGCTAGACAGTGCTCTTGTCTCCAAGGGGATGGTGTCAGGCGGAGGGTGTTGACAACTTTATATGTATATTTCTCTCATTGAAAGCCTTTGATAGTTCAATTTATTGCTGGTATTTATCCCTGAATGCAGAAACATGATTAAAAGCTTATTAAATTATATATTGGGTACTGCAATAACAAGATCAAGAACTACACCCGGTAGAACTCGCCGACATGAAAAATTGGAATAGTCGCCGATATCGGCCGACAGTTCCAGGTACCAGTCCGGTTAAATTCCTATCAGTTACCGAGCGATGACCTTGTTGTTTGTCCACGTCGTAGATATGGGGTGTGTGGACGTTTTCTTTTTCTTCAAATTTGCATGTTGCACAATTATTTAGCGACTAATCTAGGTAGTATTCACTAAGAAGTACTATTATAGTCACTAATAATCGATTATCCTATTTTACAGTATTATATTAAGTATAACTACGTAGAATGGTTTGGCAGCCCCGCCCGTTTACTTGGCTCGCCCACTTTAATTTATAGCATGCTACCTCTTCAGATTTCAGTAAAGGGCAGTAAAGCAATGACCAGTCTCGATCAGTTCAGGGTCGTCTTACCCAGGCCCCAGCGAGAAGTGGAGTTTTATCATCGCACATTCGGTGTAGTGCCGTGATTTTTCATTTCGCCCATCTCGTCATCTTGAGCGTTATCTCACTTCATTTTACCATCACGTCATCGTCTTGTCATCACTGACCGTACTGCCACTGTACCCCCTGGCTAGCCCGTGCAGCAGTGGCCCTATCGCCTAGCCTCTCGCATAAGCCTTGTGGACGTCGGCAAGTGAAAAACACATTTTTCATTCGTCTGTTTTGCCCAAACGACAAATCACAATGAATCTGTGGTACTATATGTGTGGCTTGTTGATCCTGGGTTAGTATGAGTTTTTATTTAACATAGTCTATGGTTTATTGTACTCTCGTCGGTAAATATGCTGTTTCAACCAATACTCCCAATTGAACGATACTCTCTTGACATAATTAGGGGGCTGCGCTCCCCAGACCCCCTTGTTAGTTAACTAACCAAGCCTGGGCGGTATTTTGGTACTTTCAACCAGTAATTGATTACGAGGTTGAAAGTACTCTTTTCCTATGTATTTTGTTGTGTTAAGAATGATGGTCACATTCAAAATCGTCGGAATTACATAAGTTTGCAGTTATCCCTGGTTAAGGTAAGGCTTCTCAACAAACGTTCAGTTTAAGTTAGTGAACTAGCAGGGGGGTCTGGGGGGGCAGACCCCCATTCATGCCAGGTTACATAACCAATGCCCTTGTATTGTATTAAACTTCAGTTTTACCGTTGTAGTTAAAGATTTAACTAGCGGTAGAGATTTGGGTTAAAATTCGTTTTATCGCCCCTGCCATATCTAGCTTACTACCTTATGAAGGACTAATATTGGTATTATTTTACACTAGGACCGAAATTCCCTACACAATTGGGAGTGTGGTTTCTGTTTACCTTAGTGGATTCTGAGAAACACTCCCTATGAGCTTCCATCGCAAATCATTACTTTTGGAGATATGACATGTTTATAGGGAGGAGAGAGGCAAGTGTTTACGAGCGCCTCACTCTTCTTCCTCTTGTGACTTAGGCTAGGTTAGGTATAGGTTAGGTTAGTGAGTCAAAAGGTGGTGTTAGGTTAGTTTAATTTTCATATCTCATATACACCTCCCTATTAAAAACAGTCTATATCTCCAAAAGTAGTGATTTGCGACGGAAGCTCATAGAGAGAATGTTTCTTAGAATCCAATAAGGTGAACGAACATAAACCACACTCCTAATTGCGTAGAGAATTTCTGTCCTAGTGTAAAAATTTACCCTAATATATTGTAATACACGTCTTCTACTAACCTTCAAACCTATTGGAAAGCTGTTACTTTGGTCAAAATCACGGACAAAAATTATCTAATAAGAATAAATAAAGTGCTGCTCCGCCGTCGCCATCAGCGCAGTCTAGACCGCGGGACGGGCGCCTCTCCCAGTCTTCTCTCACGGACAGCAGCCAGGCTAGGTTAGGTTAAGGTTAAGGTTAGGTTTAGTTTAGCTTTATTTTAAACTAAACTAATTCTAGCCTTAACGTTAACCTAACCTAGACTGGCTGCTATCTGTGAGGAAGGGCTTGCCCCGCGGTGTCTGACTGCGCTAATGGCGATGGCGGAGTTGCACCTTATTTATTCTTATTAGAGAATAAATAAGGTGTTCTTTAATTAATTCTTTAAATAATAAAGAATTCTTTGTCCGTGATTTTGACCAAAGTAACAGCTTTCCAAGAGGTTTGAAGGTTAGTAGAAGACGTGTATGACAAAATATTAGTCCTTCATAAAGTGGTAAGCGAGATATGGCAGGGGCGATAAAACGAATCTTTACCGAGATTTCTCCAGGAATAGGGAAGTAATTCCCGTAGACTTTATTGGTGAGTTATATATATACCTATATTTTTTCCGGTCTTATGTCATCCCATAGAGTGTTTACCGGATATATTGTGCGTCATCCACATAATATACTATCAGTACAAACTAGTTGCCATTTTCCCCACCACCCGTCAGGGTGGCTCGGTTGGTAGAGCTGCGGGCTCGCGTGTAGCGTCCCTGCATTCGGTCAGCGGTTCGAGCCCACCAAGTTCGTCTTGGCGTGGTGGCACTTTGTATAGTCAATAACCTTGTAGTTGTTACTTGCAAAGTGTCTAGATAGGATCAAAGTATCTTATCTTATCATATATTTTCCCCGCCCAAAACTCGTTCCCGATGGGTCCCCAGGTTTGTTGTGGAGGCTGCAAAATTATGCATTTCAGATGATTTTGAATATGACCTCATTCTTAACACACCAAAATACATGGGAAAAGAGTACTTTTGACCTCGTACTCAATTACTGGTTGAAAGTACCAATTTACCATTTTTCATTTCCAACGGCTGTTGTAGGGGTTAAAAATACTCCTTATGGTGAGAAAAAAACTTTCAGGATACTTAAAAACCACCGATTGTGTATTGGTTGTAACTGCACTTACAGGCTTGTACTGAGAGTCAAGGTGGTAGAGCGACGAACGACGACGTACTGACAAAGGCTAGGTCGAGGCAGAGCCATCAAATCGTTACCGAGAGTGGACAGGAAGGCAGGGTCGGTTGAGGTTTCACGCGGCGGTGTATTGGTAACAGTGTTCCTTCAAACTTCGTTGCCTTTGTATGACTATAAATAGTCTATAATGCAGATTTGCCCGTATACTCATCAAAAAAATCATCAGAAACGTTGCTCAGCTATGAAGTTGGTGAAATATATATTTTATGAAGTTAATTAACAGTAGAGGCGTGTATAGGTAAGTTTCTCTTACCGAGTAAGAGAAACTTCCTGGCGGGTTCTGGCAGCGACCTTGAGCATGGCGGGAGGCTTAACCAAGACCCACCCCGTTTCCCCGAACCTCCTTTATTATTGTCACTAAAATCACTTACTGCCGCATATGTAATACCTATTAATCTTATACTTATATATAGGTAAATACATATTGGAAAATATATTGTTAACATATATACCATAGTTACCCTTTCGTCTACTGGATCTCTCGTCCCCGTCGGCGAGAGTTCCAACTATATTCACGTATTGTTCTTATTTTCTTTGACTCAATATTAATCCCTCCAGATTAAGAATGTAATATAAATTCATCGAAGGTTGCGGGAAGACACGGGGATACCCGTGTCTTCAACCTTGACCGCCAACCTTCCTTCCAAAACAAACCCCTCTTATGGTAAGCGAAGGTCTGCCGTTCGTCGTTTGTCGCTCTACCGCCTTGACTCTCGGTACAAGCCATAGGCCCGTCCCGAGAGTCATGATGAAGGTCGAACGACGAACGACAGAGGAAGGGTAGCGTAAAAGGGATATTTTTCGGAACGAAGAGCAGCGACAACGGTCGAAGGTCGGCACGAAGACACGGGGGTACCCATGTCTTCGTGCCGACCTTCGTCGCTGCTCTTGGTTCCGAAAAATATCCCTTTTACGCTACCCTTCCTCTGTCGTTCGTCGTTCATCGCTCGACCTTCATCATGACTCTCGGTACGGGCCATAGTTAGCCTTTCGTCTACTGGATCTCTCGTCCCCGTCGGCGAGAGTACCAACTATATTCATGTATTGTTCTTATTTTCTTTGACTCAATATATACCTATTATCTATTAACCCTCTCACGCACGTGACGCGATTCGCGTCAAAACGGGCCCGTCTACATCTGAGCTTTTGACGCGATTCGCGTCAAAAAACTTGTAAAAATTCGCCAAAAATAAAGTATTTATCAGAATTGCGTCAAAATTTTCTGCGTCAAAGATCCAAGCTAGACCTATAAAATAAACTGATTGTCAACTCTCTCGTGAGAGTGGATTTGAAATGATAAGGGCTTGTGTCTCAGTTTCCTCTCAGCAGGCAGCCTGTGAGCGCAGATTGTCGTCCCTTTAAAACGTGTCCCGAGCTGGCCATACTGGCCATATGAAAATTCTAATGGTAGCGTTGGAATCCTCATAAAAATCCGCTTTTATTGGCATATAAACCATAAAAAGTTGACTCAGGAAGTTTCGAGCTACGAAGTGATGAAAGTAAGTATTTCTAATTTCTCTTTACTCAATGTTTTTTTCAGAGTCGGTAAATTCCGCTATTTATTTGCATTTCTTGTTATATTTTTCTTTCATAAGGCAGAATAATCTCTTGCAAAACCAGTGATATATAATAATGCCAGGAAAAAAGAATACACGTTGGTGAAATTTATAAAAAAAAAAAATTCGCCACACAGTCAGGCCATTTCGCGGGGCCCCTTAGGGAGCCCCAGACGGATGTCGCAGTGGACGGAGAAACTTATTAAACTTTTCGTGCGTTAGAGGGTTAAGGTATAACCATTAAGCGGTATTATTTTACACTAGGAACCTACACAATACGCCATAACAGAGCTCGATCTGCCATCTGGTGGCCGTCTGGGAACCTCCCGTCAGCTCAGAATGTCGGGTCTCGGGGTGTCGGGCTTGACTTATTTTCCATTATTCTCTACCAAACCAGCTACAATTAAGTGTCACTTCATTGACCACTTCACTTCACTTCCCACTTCACCTTCATGTTCATGTTCAACTGCGTTTCTTAGGCGTGCGTGTTTCATGCAGCACCCTGTCACTAATCTGCAGCGGCATGTGCCAGGCTATCACTACTGTCTTTTATCTGTGTCTGTGTTAGCACGTGGGTAAGGGGAAGCCTGAAATGGATCCCTAACCAGCTGCCACCAACTTGTAGCGCCCCCCCTTATAGCTAGATGTTAATTTGAAGGGCTCCACAAACCTGGCGATTACGCTGCCACCATCCACAATAAGTGGGAATTTTTTTTTAAGATTTAGAGAATATATGAGGAAAACTGGGACTTAATAAACGACTCGTTAACAGGGTTTCTTTATACTCGAACAGTAATCACATCCCAGTTCTAAATGGCTAATGTTGTGGAAATTATCCACCAACCACCCTCTCAATAATTGGAAGAGTGGTGGTTTGTTCCTCCCCCCCTTTTGAGGGAGGTATTATCCGCTCATCAAAGGGGTGAGTAGGAATGTATATATATAATTAAAATGGTAATGGGTAATAATTAAGGTAATTTGAGTAAGTGATAAGTGCTGGGATAGAATAAATTAACATTCCCAGTAATATTAAGCATTTGCACCTTATATTAGCACCTTGGTTTGAAGCGCGGTCATTGGCTATCGTCATTAGATTCTAGGCCACCGGGAATTATACACGTGGCTAAGGATTAGTAGCCGGGCCTCGCCGCTGCCCACGGAGAGTGAGTACACTCCTAACCCTCCTTGAGAGAACACCATCTCTTATTAAATATATACGTGAATTTTTATATATGAGAGAATTGTATATAGACTTTGTACATAGTGTTAAAAACAATAGGACGTGTCTTATCGACATAGCAAATATCAGTGCCGCGTCTATTAAGCCTGAATAGCTTCCTTGATGCCTCAATGATTATAATCGCCGCGCTGTGATGGTTTGATGAACCACTTGACGCCAATCACAATAACGCCTCCACCTCCGCACTTCACCTGCGGCCTCGATCACGGCTACCACTTTGGATCACAGGACAGGCAGTATTGATAAAAGCCTACAGCGATTTCAACCCACTATCTACTGATAAGTATCCTAGTTTGTTGACTAGTTGGTGTATTGTGTCGGGATGAGATAGGTGATGGATTTTTGATTAGGTAAGACCTCGCATTAAATATATGTGCTTCTAGCATAAATTTCTACAGCTGGTGCCCCGAGTGAGGAATATTGATGTTCATGTGACTCGAAGTGGTCATTGTGAGGCGTAATTATGAGACTACCAGAATTGCTGGTTTTGAGGGCGGAGGTGAGGTGTTTTGCGGCGTCAGATACAAGTCAACAGCCGTTCAACTACCATACGCCAGGTAGTAGATAGCGTCAGAGGTTACGTAGTTAGTTGTGATGGTTGAAATTATATACGCCTTGCTACGCGTCTTGTTAGGCCGAGTAGGCACTACCACCACTTAGATAATAATTACTTATCAACTAACAATTATTTTTAGTGATGTAATCTTTGATTTAATATTTTATTTGACAGTTATTAACTAAATCATGGCGAAACTAGCTAAGCATTCAGTATCAGCTAAATTAGCAATGCTCATACGAATATATAATAAATGTGAGGACGCAATTAGAGAGAACTGAAACTCGAGAAATGCCAGTGGTCGCTGGCAGTTTTAACTCAAAGGTTGGTCTACTGTGTTTTGGCTCCGCGACTAATATTTTTCATAAATTAATTTTGCGATAAACATTGATGCACCGCATCTGAATACCAAAAAATATAGTTCTTCTGTTGTTCTACTAATTATATGGATGACATGCATTACGATGGAACGTTCTATAATAGCAATTTAATGCAAATTACTCGCCTCGAGTAGCAAAGCTTAATATATTTTTTACATGTATATTGTGGCATGTAAAATTTGGGCGATGTTCACACTGTTTTCTAAGACAGTACTGCTGCGTCTGGCAAACGCTTGTCAAAATACAATAAGCAATGCCTTGGAAAAACGAAGAATAAAGAATGCCGAAATCGGCTTGTTGCTGCGACAATGTAGGTTTTAATTGTGGAGGCGACACGCCGCGACGGGGAGTGGTGGGCGGGGAGATTGTGGCGGGGAGATTGAATCAAAACATTGCTACTTCACGCGTCGACTCATTGCACTTCCAGGCTTTCTATCTGATTGATACACCATAATAACAGGAAAATATGACTGCCTAGGTATAGATAACTTCTAAACATACGTTATTGACTGTATAATATCATAGAGTAACATTTACCTCGCCTCCTCAACTATAACCTACTTGGTTATTTGGTTATATACAATGTTTTACAGAATCAGGCTTCTATACAATATACATATAGAAGAAAATCGTTCTTAATATTATACTTGTGTGTTTTAAGTGCAGTGGAATAAGCCCATATTTTTCTTTCAAGTTGACCAACTTTTCACCAAATTGTGAGTTAAAACTGCCAGCGACCACTGGCATTTCGGAGTTGCAGTTCTCTCTAATTAAGTCAATTCCTATTGATTATATTAATTTAAAGACAGGTCTACCATTGTTAAATGAGCAATGGAATAAATATGAGAAGGTTTACTACTTCCAATATGAAGTTCATTTAAGACAAGCTGGGGAAAAAGAAATGATTCACCAATGTGTTGATCAATCATGAACACGAATGTCAAAGATATCTCGATAAAGTAATTAAATATGAGGGATTACTGGAGTGTGCTCATATTCCATTAACAGCTAAAGCTTCTTTAACTCAAAATTTGTAAGGTATTGAGCAAGAACCCCCCCACAGGGAGATCACGATTATTACGCCTGAGGGTAATCAGCTATATCAGCCACCCTTAGAGTTTAAAGATCCCTCGTTAGTGGGTATTTATCCTGTGCCTGTTACGCAAATGAAACAGCCTGTAATTAAGATTCAAACTTCTCAGCCTACCAGTAAACCACTTAGACCTACTCAAATAATAGATACAATCCCTACATCCAGGGCTACTAATAGTGAAGTACGAATAATAAATTGTGTCTTATGTGAGGGGGAACATCCACCCTCCACATGTAATATCTATTCAGATTGTTACACGAGAGTTGAAAGGTTAATGAGCCTTGGTAATTGCCTAACCTGTCTCCGTGGTAAACATGCTTCAAATGCATGCCCTATAAGCTTAAGAACTTGTAGGAAATGTAAACAATCTGTTCATAACATCGCTCTTTGTCCTAACAGTGATAATAACTCAGACCCTACAGTAGTTAATATGGCAGTCACTAATAAGAGTAGTTCAGCAGTAGTCCTACTGCCGAGTTGAAAGGGAGCCACAATGGTAATTCAGTCAATGTAAAGACAATGTTTGACAGTGGTGCACAACGATCCTTCATAAGCAGGGAGATAGTTGAATTATTACAACTACCGATAATTAATAAAGTGAATTTAGCCATATCAGGTTTTCTTGCCAATACAGAGGCTCAAACCTTTGACATAGTTCAACCCCTAGTCCAATTAGGAAGATATAAATGTAGGGTAGCTGCTGTAGTAATTAATAATATTGGTATTAGTTTAACTGTTAACCCTTTCACGCACGAAAAGTTTAATAAGTTTTTCCGTCCACTGCGACATCAGTCTGGGGCTCTCTAAGGGGCCGCGCGTAATGGCCTGACTCTGCGGCGAATGTTTTGGTTATGTTATCAATTTCAACCACGATTATTCTTTTTTCCTGGCATTATTATATATCGTTGGTTTCGCAAGCGATTATTCTGCCTTATGAAAGACAAAAATAACAAGAAATGCAAGTAAATAGCGGAGTTTAACGACTTAGAAAAAACATTGAGTAAAGAGAAATAAGAAATACTTACGTTCACCACTTCGTAGCTCGATACTTCCTGAGTCAACTTTTTATGGTTTATATGCCAATAAAAGCGGATTTTTATGAGGATTCCAACGCTACCATTAGAATTTTCATATGGCCAGTAGTTCTTGAGAAAATGGAGGAAAACTGAAACAAATGTTGGAAAACGGATTAGGCTACAAGTATGGCTTACCCGGCTCGGGACACGTTTTAAAGGGACGGGCAGTCCGCGCTGACAGGCTGCCTGCTGAGAGTTAGCTGGAACACAAGCTCTTATCACTTCAAATCCACCCTCACGAGCGAGTTGACAATTAGTTTATTTTATAGGCCTAGCTTGGATCTTTGACACAGTAAATTTTGACGCGATTCTGATAAATACTTTATTTTTGGCGAAGTTTTAAATGTTTTTTGACGCAGTTCGCGTCAAAAGCTCAGATGTAGACGGGCCCGTTTTGACGCGATCGCGTCACCGTGCGTGAAAGGGTTAATGGACTAAAAGACACAGCTGAAATGCTGAGGGATAATGGTGTCAAACTAGTTAGTAATACCTTCGAGGACGTTGATGGTCCCTTCCAATAGGCGCTGATTATTTTGGGCGCTACCTAAGGAAGGTCATCAAAATACATAATGTCTCTATGTTCACCAGCGCTGGTGGTAAGGTAATAATGGGACCCATCCCACATACTCACAATGCCGAACAAGAGAAGAGTATTCCTAGTCATGCATAGCCCCTATTAATTACCAAAATTGGAACCACTTTCTTGCCCACACCAATTAGTGAGGTAGTAGAGGAAAATGGTATTCCAGTTCATAATCAATACATCGCCACTAATGAAAATCCTAATAATAATGTGTCGCGAGGAAATAATAACCTCAAATTGAACACAGGATTATGGTTTAAAGGCCCTACCTGGCTGAAAGAGTGTAATATTGATCCTAAACAGGTTTCCACTCAGCCAGACATATCTGTAGATATAATAAGGGAACCTGAATTGATCCCAGTTCCTGTGATAGACATAGAAAGGTTTTCCTTATTGAGCAAACTAATCAAGACTACTAATTTTGTCTTCCAATCCATTAAAAGGGATAGCTCTGATCCTATGAAGTTTTGGATCAGAACAATACAAAAGCAGGTATTTCCTGAGGAATATCAGCTCTTGGCCTCAGCCAGCCGCCATAGGAAGAAATTGACCAAATTATTAGGTCTGTACCTTGATCATGAGGGCATAATTAGGTGTCGAGGACGAAATTTGAAAGCTGATTTTCCAAATACCACCTACCATCCCATACTAATTCCCAAACGCCATCATCTTACTAAATTGTTGGTGGAAGAACATCATAGGACCTCATTACATGGCGGAATGGCTACAATATTAGCCGAAATCAGGTGTAAATTTTGGATACATCATGATAGACAGGCAGTCAAATATTACCTCAAATCTTTCATTAAATTTAATAGATCTGAGTGTAGACTAGTCTCCTATCTAGGTCCCCCTGAACTTCCCGCTGACAGAGAGATCCTAAAATCAAATGAGGTCTATGGTGATGACTATACTGGGGATATTATAACATCAGGAGATAACTCTCCCCCCGATCAAGTATAAGTATATATATCAAGTATATATATATTCATTCACATGTACCTCTATCAGGACTATTAATTTCAAAGTAGTCAAAGACCAAAGTGCCGAAACCACTATGCAAATGTTCCGGCGCTATGTGGCCTAGGGTGATGTCACATGAAGCGAAACTTCAGTTTTCGTCGGCCCCCAGCTGTGGAAATTATCCACCAACCACCCTCTCAATAATTGGAAGAGTGGTGGTTTGTTCCCCCTCCCCTTGTGAGGGAGGTATTATCCGCTCATCAAAGGGGTGAGTAGGAATGTATATATATAATTAAAATGGTAATGGGTAATAATTAAGGTAATTTGAGTAAGTGATAAGTGCTGGGATAGAATAAATTAACATTCCCAGTAATATTAAGCATTTGCACCTTATATTAGCACCTTGGTTTGAAGCGCGGTCATTGGCTATCGTCATTAGATTCTAGGCCACCGGGAATTATACACGTGGCTAAGGATTAGTAGCCGGGCCTCGCCGCTGCCCACGGAGAGTGAGTACACTCCTAACCCTCCTTGAGAGAACACCATCTCTTATTAAATATATACGTGAATTTGTATATATGAGAGAATTGTATATAGACTCTTTGTACATACACAGAAACCTCGTTTTCCCGTACTAATAGGGGGTAGCACTGGTCCGGGAACCGCAAACGTCCGGGAATCGCAACAGTCCAGGAATTATCCTCTAAAAAGAAATAAAAAAAAATAAAAAAAGTCAGATGCCATTACCCACCCCCGGACGTTTATCCTACTCTAGTATTTACTGTCCGGGAACCGCCAATATCAACTACCCCGCCGCGGACTTTTGCGTCCGCTGAGCATGCTGTCACCTGGCGGGAGGCAGCAGAAAGTATTCAATAGTCTCAAGAGACGTTCCTGCACCAGGGGCAGCGGGGGTCAGGGGACTAACGGAGGCGGTGCAGGTGAACCGTGAGTGTCTTGTGCCCAAATGTATACAATACAACCGCTGAGCATGCTGCCACCTGGCGGGAGGCAGCAGAAAGTGTTCAATAGTCTCAAGAGACGTTCCTGCACCAGGGGCAGTGGGGGTCAGGGGACTAACGGAGGCTGTGCAGGTGAACAGTGAGTGTCGTGTGCCCAAATGTAAACAATACGACCGCTAAGCATGCTGCCACCTGGCGGGAGGTGCGGACACTGACCAGGGGTGACAGGAGACGCTCAGACCACCGGACAACTTTGTCAATTTACGAACAGGACCAGGCATTTCAACGTATATATATATATATATATATATATATATATATATATATATATATATATATATATATATATATATATATATATATATATATAAAAAAAAAAAAAAAAAAAAAAAAAAAAAAATCTGGTACACTGCCCTCCCGAGTTTCACACTATGCGAGTTTCGCGCTGAGTCCTAAATTCTTACCATCCCGACTTTCGCGCATTATATCCCCGAGTTTCGCGTTTTTTTTTTTTTTTTTTTTTTTTTTTCTCTCCGTGTGTGTGTGCGCCTACAGCGCCGTTAGGCACTGACCTCCAGGAGTGGGATGGTAGGCTCTGGAGGTTAACTTGAGGGCTGTGATGGTTGGCCCTTTGGCGCCCGTGGTGGCGCAGACAGAATTTCTATAGTGAAGCCTGTGATTAGAAGCTCATGCTGCCCCCTGTGTCCTCCGATGCACTTGCAATCGAAGGTAGAGTTAATGGGCAGCGTGTGGGTGTTCTTAGGCCACTCAACAGTGCAGAGAAAGATTTTAAGTGGATTTTACAGCCCTCATCAAGGATCGAACTCGGATCACCGAGAACGCCATTCGGAGACTTCTTCTTCTTCTTGTGACCCTTTCTGCTTAGTATCACTTTGTAGGTTGTCTGTCAAGCTTTTGCTCGAGCTTGACATATATCTTGACGCTAACCACTCTGCTACCGCCTCCCATAAGAGACGTACGGGACATGTCTTCCTTCCTTCCTGCTTAGTATAGTGTTATAATAGGCTTAGTATAGCTTGTAGTTTTGATTTGTTTTTTTCCATTTGTTTGTGTTTTTCTCTACAGGAGCAGCCGGTGTCGCATAAGAGAGGTAACACCTCAAAATAAGTAGCACCTTACCTTACACCCCTGCCGTTCCTTACTATTTACCACAAAATACTCCTTTATAAGTGATTAACTATGACGTGTGTGGTACTGTGGTTTCTGGAGGTACTGGAGGAGACAGGAGAGAAGAGAGGAAGGCATTGTGACAGTGTTTTTGCCGTATAACACTGTCACACAACCATCAGCTGACAAGATATGTGTCAAGCTCACTCACTCAGACCAAAACAGCATCTGCTGGATGACTCCCAACTCAAGCTCAATCTCAAGCTCCTCTCCTCCCTCCTCTTCTCTACGTAGTGTTGGCCGAAGCCACCACCCCGGGAGGCGGGTCACAAACTCTAGACTAACACCCAGTACCCATTCACTGCTGGGTGGACAGGGGCTTGGGGCATTTTCAGGATATGTTTTTAGGGAAAAAGTGAGTCTTATAAGCTGTAAAATACGGTAGGTACACAGCCCTCAAGTTAACCTCCAGGGCCTACCATCCCACCCTTGGAGGTCACTGCGTAACGGCGCTGTAGGCACACACACACACACACACAAAAAAAAAAAAAAAAAAAACCGGACTAAATAAGCATTTTTAGTGTTTCTAATACCCGAGTTTCGCGATCCGCGAGTTTCGCGCTATGCCTCAGGAAGAAAGCAAGCGTGAAACTCGGGAGGGTAGTGTACTCCTGACATATCCTCCAACCTCGGATTTTGTCTGGCAAATCCGATATCCGGGAAATGGAGGTCCGGGAAATCGAGGTTTGTGTGTAGTGTTAAAAACAATAGGACGTGTCTTATCGACATAGCAAATATCAGTGCTGCGTCTATTAAGCCTGAATAGCTTCCTTGACGCCTCAATGATTATAATCGCCGCGCTGTGATGGTTTGATGAACCACTTGACGCCAATCACAATAACGCCTCCACCTTCGCACTTCACCTGCGGCCTCGATCACGGCTACCACTTCGGATCACAGGACAGGCAGTATTGATAAAAGCCTACAGCGATTTCAACCCATTATCCACCGATAAGTATCCTAGTTGGTGTATTGTGTCGGGATGAGATAGAGGGTGGGTTTTTGATTAGGTAAGACCTCGCATTAAATATATGTGCTTGTAGCATAAATGTCTACAAATGGTTTCCTACAGAAAACTATACTTCACATCATATAGTTGAACGAAACGCCTAATTACTCCTCCTGGCTTAACACGCAAAAGGTTCCTACTCTTGAGTTACTAGGTACTATATCTATCTATCTAAAACACTCTGGGGAGCTGGTATAGGGCCTTAGCTCTATATACTGGTGTCTCAGCGGGTCACCAACTCTGCACAGCTCAGCAACACACAACCATCGCCATCAGCACACACGTGGGTCTCTCAGGGGATCAACCACCCACTCAGCTCAGCTCAGCTCACTGTACCCAGCTTCAGACCCTGAATATACACATAACCCCCAATTACAAGTCATGTAATTTAAGATCAAGAACTAATCAATGCCCTATACATCCTTATAAGTACACTGCCACACACCTACCTTCGAAAAGGGTTGTAAGACACGACTCTCTCCGAGCGTGTTGTCTCGACCAGGGTTGGCAAGAGAGAGAGAGCTCGTGTACTTTTTCCCTACCTCGCCTTCTTGCCGTGATGTCATTAGCGACCACGAGTATAAAATACTGCCGGAAACCTATATCTAAATGATTAGGGACTGAGGAGTGAAGAAAAATTGTGAGCATTTAATTACTAGCTATATATGTATAGCTCGTTTTCCCGGACTAATAGGGGTGAGCACTGGTCCGGGAATCGCAACAGTCCAGGAATTATCGTCTAAACAGAAAAAAAAAAAAAAAAAAAAAAAAAGTCCGATGCCATTGCCCACCCCCGGACGCTTATCTTACTCTAGTATTTAATGTCCGGCAACCGCCAATATCAACTACCCCGCCGCGGACTTTTACGTCTGCTGAGCATCCTGCCACCTGGCCGGAGGCAGCAGAAAGTGTTTAATAGTCTCAAGAGACGTTCCTGCACCAGGGGCAGCGGGGGTCAGGGGACTAAAGGAGGCTGTGCAGGTGAACCGTGAGTGTCGTGTGTCCAAATGTAAACAATATGACCGCTGAGGATGCTGCCACCTGGCGGGAGGCAGCAGAAAGTGTTCAATAGTCGCAGAGATGTTCCTGTACCATGGACAGTGGGAGTCAGGGGACTGATGGAGGCCGTGCAGGTGAACCGTGAGTGTCGTGTGCCCAAATGTACACAATACGACCGCTGAGGATGCTGCCACCTGGCGGGAGGCAGCAGAAAGTGTTCAATAGTCTTAGAGATGTTCCTGTACCAGGGGCAGTGGGAGTCAGGGGATTGATGGAGGCTGTGCAGGTGAACCGTGAGTGTCGTGTGCCCAAATGTAAACAATACGACCGCTGAGCATGCTGCCACCTGGCGGGAGGCGCGGACACTGACCAGGGATGACAGGAGGCGCTCGGACCGCCGGACAACTTTGTCAATTTACGAACAGGACCAGGCATTTCAACGGGGGGGGGGGGGGGGGGGGGAATATATATATATATATATATATATATATATATATATATATATATATATATATGATAATTGTCTGGGACTCTGACATATCCCCGGACCTCGGATTTTGTCCGGCAAATAAAATATCCGGGGAAATCGAGGTTTGTGTGTATTTTTATCTTTATCTATAATTATATATGAATAATAGCCATTAAAATGCGATTATAAGTCTACATTCACCTAGAATGATGATATTTCATAGCATACCAAGCAGTAATGAGCGAGCCTGGAGACTTACTACCTCTCCTTAATACCAGTCCCGAGCAGTCGTGGGCGAGCGTGCCAAATCCAGCATTTAGCGCCAGTCACTGTTTACCTCCGACATAGCTACATGGTCTGGTTGTGTTTGTGATTATTTCTCATTTATTTCACAGCGTGGAGGAGCGTGCCAAATATAGCATGTAGCGCCAGTCACTGTTTACCTCCCAACATAGCTACACGAGCTGGTTGTGGTTGTGATTATTCCTTATTTATTTCACAATTTTTCCTGTGTTTTTCCTGTTTTTACACCCTTGGGAAAATACCTTCGCAGTAACGGACAATCGGCTTTAACGGACCACTTCTCCCCCCTTTTAGTCCGTTAAATCGAGGGTCGACTGTATATATATATACACACAAACCTCGTTTTCCCGGACTAATAGGGGGGAGCACTGGTCCGCTAACTGCAAAAGTCCGGGAATCGCAACAGTTCGATGCCATTACCCACCCCCGGACGTTTATCCTACTCTAGTATTTACTGTCCGGGAACCGCCAATATCAACTACCCCGCCGCGGACTTTTACGTCCGCTGAGCATGCCGCCACCTGGCGGGAGGCAGCAGAAAGTGTTCAATAGTCTCAAGAGACGTTCCTGCACCAGGGGCAGTGGGGGTCAGGGGACTAAAGGAGGCTGTGCAGGTGAACTGTGAGTGTCGTGTGCCCAAATGTAAACAATACGACCGCTGAGCATGCTGCCACCTGGCGGGAGGCAGCAGAAAGTGTTCAATAGTCTCAAGAGACGTTCCTGCACCAGGGGCAGTGGGGGTCAGGGGACTAAAGGAAGCTGTGCAGGTGAACTGTGAGTGTCGTGTGCCCAAATGTAAACAATACGACCGCTGAGCATGCTGCCACCTGGCGGGAGGCAGCAGAAGGTGTTCAATAGTCTCAAGGGACATTCCTGGACCAGGGGCAGTGGGGACAGGGGACTAACGGAGACGGTGCAGGTGAACCGTGAGTGTCGTGTGTCCAAATGTAAACAATACGACCGCTGAGCATGCTGCCACCTGGCGGGAGGCAGCAGAAAGTGTTCAATAGTTTCAGAGATGTTCCTGCACCAGGGGCAGTGGGAGTCGGGGGACTGACGGAGGCGGTGCAGGTGAACTGTGAGTGTCTTGTGCCCAACTGTAAACAATATGACCGCTGAGCATGCTGCCACCTGGCGGGAGGCGTGGACACTGACCAGGGGTGACAGGAGACGCTCGGACCGCCGGACAACTTCGTCAATTTACGAACAGGACCAGGCATTTCAACGTAAAAAAAAAGAAAAAAAAAAAAAAAAAAAAAAAGTCCGGGACTCTTGACATATCCCCGGGCCTCGGATTTTGTCCGGCAAATCCGATATCCGGGAAATGGAGGTCTGGGAAATCGAGGTTTGTGAGTATTTAAATACATTGTATTTAAATACTCATAATATAAAAATGTAAATATTTTTTTATCAGTTAATTTGGCCATAAACCCGCCCAACTATCTGACAACTCTGATGTTACAGTGAAGCAGTGTTTCCACTTTCAAGGAAAATTCCTTATTTTTAGGAAATTTAGGCCTGAGAAGGAAATTTCTAAGGAAATCCTAAGGAATTCCATTATTTTCGAACAAGTTAAAATTTGTGTGTATTTAAAATGTATTTACAAATGTATTTATATACAATTGATGTATTCAGTATTTATTATTTAAATACATTCGTAAAATGTATTTAGTATTTAGTATTTAAATACATTTCTCCCATGTATTTAGTATTTTAAAACTTTCAATGTATTTAGTGCCCAGCTCTGGCGGGGGTTAGGTATCAGAGATGGTCGCAAGAGTTAAAAATCTGCAGAAAAATTGCTATGTTGTGAAACAACCCCTGGACCCCTCATTTCCTTACCAAACAAAAGACACATCCTATTTGCATCTTTAAAGAGAATCAATTACAAAAAACAGTTAAAATTTATAAAATACATTGTAATATTGTTATGAACCTGTATTTACCTAGTTGTGGTATACGGGAATGAGTTACACTTGTGGGGTTCCGTCTCCTTGTCTCAATTGATCAATCTTAGCTTTAAAAACATGAATACTTTGGTCATCTATAATTTCACTGTCCAGGCTATCCCACATATCAATGCACTGATAGGAAAAGCTGTATTTCTTGATGTCCTTCAAGCACCTTGTCTTCTTAAGCTTCTTCGTATGACCTCTTGAGGCTCCTACGTCCCTTACATACGTGTCCTCTTTGTCATTTCTCTCCATTCCTGACATAACTATACATTGCTATAAAGTCTTCTCTTTTCTACTTTCTTCTAATGATGGCAACCCCAATTTCTTCAGCCTCTCCTCATAAGTCAGGTCTGACAGGCTGGGAATAATCTTTGTGGCTGCTCACTGTATTCTTTCTATCTTCTTTTTATTCTTCCTCTTGTGCGGAGACCAAACTACTGTGGCGTACTCCAGTCTAGGTCATATCATGGCCACAATCAATTTCTTCATCATGTCCTCGTCCATACAGACAAAGGCCGTTCTGATGTTTGTTGGTAGATTATAATGTAGCACCAACAATTCTATTAATGTGTTTCTCTTGTGATAAGTCGTCCAGAGTTGTTACTCTAAGATGCTTTTCTTCACTTGCTTTATTGATTGTTTCGCTTTCAATTTTGTAATTCCATCTTATCCTTCTTGCACTCTTACCAAATTCTCATATCTTGCACTTTTTTACATTAAATTCCATTTTCTATTTTAGACTCCATTCATATATTCTATCCAAATCTTCCTGTAGGAGTCTGCAATCCTCCTCCTTTTTAACCCTCTTCATAATTTTCACATCATCTGTAAATAGGCTCATAAATTTTCAATTCAGACACCATGTCAATGGCATGAATCTAGAACATAACAGGTGCTAATACCGAGCCTTGAGGTACTCCGCTCAACACACTTCTCCACCCTGATGCACAGTCTTTTATTATGGTTCTCATCTGTCTCCCTTTAAGGTAGTCCTTCATCCATTTCAGGAAATTCTCAGCCAGTCCTCCTTCGCATTCCAGTTTCCACAACAATCTTTTAGGGGGTACCTTATCAAATGCTTTCTTCACATCCAAGTTAGCACAATCCACCCATCCATCTCTTTCTTGTACTATGTCGATCACCCTTGAATAGAAGCATTGCAGGTTTGATGTACAGGAACTCCCAGGTCTGAATCAGAATTGTCTGTCTGATATGATCTTCATTTTCTCAAGATACTTAACCAATCTTTCTCCTACTATCTTCTCCATAGCTTTCCTATTACACTCGTCAAGGAAACCGTTCTGTAATACAGCAGTTCCTCCTTGCTTCCCTCCTTATACAGGAAAACCTCGTTTATTCGGCACCCTCGGGGGGGGGAGCGCATGCCGGATAACTCATTTTGCCGTTGTTTTGAGAGTTACTCTTATGGAATCGCTCAAAATCCCAATCATTTTTTTTTTTTTTTTCTTACATCACAAGGAACTGGCCAAGGGCACAACAAAAATGGGTAACACAAAGCCCGCTTAGTTGCCAGTCCCTATAAAGAAGACAGTAAGAGAATAAAATAAAAAAGAGGGGTGAACCAATTTAGTTCGGGAGGTGTCTTGTTACTCTTCTTTTGAAAAGATGTAAGCCATAGGAAAGTGGAAAAATAGAAACAGGAAGAGAGTTCCAGAGTTTACCAGTGAAAGGGATGAAAGGGTTGCCAACCCTGCGTACTCCGCCAAATTTGAACAAAATTTCTGCCGATTTTCTCAGTTTTTGAAATAATTATACCTAATTAATGCCTGGGTTATCCTGCTGAGTGCCCCTTTCTACCCCGCACTCCTCGTCAGGATGGACAAGCCAGTCCTCGTGTCGCACGCTAGCAGTACGAACACTCCTCTCTTTTTTCACAGGATTTCTCTGACGGGCTCAAGCTAGCCCGTGGTCCTCCCTGCTGGAGGCCCCCCCCCCCCAAAAAAAAAAAAAATGCCTGGGTCGATGGACCCTACCCATAACTACGTCACGGTTTGTTTACATCGGTGCATTGTGGGGATAAGGCGGGGTCGCCGCGGGTGGACCTACGAAGGGAAAACTACGGCGATGGAAGAATTTCGAGTTATTTTGCGCGAAATTGATATTCCAGGTGCTATATTACTGTGCTCTGTTCTCGCTGACAACACTTTAGAGAAGACCTGAGGTAATGGCTGATGTGCAGAGGCTTCTAAACCAATAAAACAGAGTCATAACAGAGCCTCGTCAAAAGGTAAGCAACTGGTAGGTACGTAACGTGTCCCTACCACTTGCTTACTTCTTAATGAGACTCTGCTGTGACTGTTTTCCTGGTTTAGAAGCCTCTGCACATCAACCATCACCTCAGGTCTTCTCTATGTTGTCAGCGAGCACGGAAATATAGCACTTGGAATATCAATTTCGCCCAAAACAACTCGAATTTTTTTCATCGTTGTAGTCTTCTCTTTGTAGGTTGTATATATATTCATGGTTATGGTAATATTAAAATACGTTATTAATTGAGTTCCTTTTGTTGTCTTTCCTCATAATAAGTAGGGTATTATTCTAGTGTTTGCCCATACTCCCCCTCTCCCACAAAACAAGCTTGGGGACCTGGGGGAATGCGGGATTTTTGGCTGGGGTACAAAATATGCGTCGCAACCACATAGTTTTCGAGTTAGGGGTGTTGTAAAAATTGCCTAGATCTAGGGAAAATTCATTGGATTTCTTCTGAGTCCAGAGACATGTGAACCTGACGATCCTCACAGAATGATGCCCCAAGTGTCGAGAACCCCCCCAACCTCCCGCTAGGAGGTTAGGTTAGATTTGGTTAGGTTAGGTTAGGTTAGATTTGGCTAGGTTAGGTTTGGTTATATTTGGTTAGGTTAGCTTAGGTTATATTTGGTTAGGTTAGGTTAGGTTAGTTTAGTTTTGGTTAGGCAAATTTCCCTAGATATAAGGTAATTACCCTAGATCTAGGGAATTTGGTAAAATTCTAGTGTTTGCCCATACGCTCCCACTTCCCCCAAACAAGTTTGGGGACCTGTGGGAATGCGGGGTTTTCGGGTGGGGAACAAATTATGTGTTGGAAACACATAATTTAAGAGTTGTGTATAGGGGGTAAAATTCCCGGTATTATTCTAGTGCACGTTTGCCCATACTTCCCCTCTCCCACAAAACAAGCTTGGGGACCTGCTGGGGGGAATGCGGGGGGGGCTGGGGGAATGCGGGCTTTTGGGCTGGGGTACAAAATATGCGTCGCAACCACATAGTTTTTGAGTTAGGGGTGTTGTAAAAATTGCCTAGATCTAGGGAAAATTCATTGGATTTCTTCTGAGTCCAGAGACATGTGAACCAGACGATCCTCACAGAATGATGACCGAAGTGTCGAGAACACCCCCAACCCCCCCGCTAGAAGGTTAGGTTAAATTTGGTTATGTTAGGGCAGGTTAGATTTGGTTAGGTTAGGTTTGATTAGATTTGGTTAGGCTAGCTTAGGTTATATGTGGTTAGGTTAGGTTAATTTTGGTTAGGCAAATTTCTCTAGATATAAGGTAATTACCCTAGATCCAGGAAATTTTACCACCCATACACAACTCTTAAATTATGTGTTTCCGACGCATAATTTGTTCCCCACCCGAAAACCCCACATTAAATATTAAACCCCACATATAAAATTATAGTGTTTGCCCATACTCTCCCACTTCCCCCAAGTTTACCAAACAAGTTTGGAGACCTGTGGGAATGCGGGGTTTTCGGGTGGGGAACAAATTATGCGTCGGAAACACATTACAGGAAAATACCTTTTATCCGGATATATCCGGACTTCCGGGTAGCCGGTTAATGGAAAAGTCCGGTTAATGGGTAAGTATACATACGAAAGATGCATTTACTAAAAATAAACATAATATTGTATGATTGTTTGTATTGTATGACACACACACACACACATACCACCCAACACACACACCCACACATACCACCCAACACACACACATACCACCCAACACACACACACACACATACCACCCAACACACACACCCACACATACCACCCAACACACACACCCACACATACCACCCAACACACACACACACACATACCACCCAACACACACACCCACACATACCACCCAACACACACACACACACATACCACCCAACACACACACCCACACATACCACCTGTGAAAGTTTTGATTTTTACTGGGGGTTTTAAGTACTTAGACTTCACTTACCTCTCAATAATTAAATCACCTTCGGGTTCTTTGTTTGACTCACTATGAAGCTATCAGTCCAGGACTACATACAGGGTAAACAATAAACACTTGGTAAACACCTTATCTAGTTTATTTACAAGATCTACACATAACAAAAATAGCACCCCCCAACACAAGATTCATCCACTCAATCACGCCCTAAATATCTTCCCTAAATATGCCTATGATAGCCTACCGCTTCTGGTTATCTGGCTGGGGAATAGATATAAGGGGTTATGGATTATGATTATAAGAACCTGTAGCCTCGAGCCTGTGGTCCTCGTCGCGCACACACGTGGTCGACTTCCTGTCTAGCGACTCGCTCCTTGCTCCCAGCTTGCGTCTGCCAATACCAAGCCCTCCTTCTCCTCGCGGTATGACTTGCCCTGCGTCTGTTAGCAGGAACAAGCTCCAGACACGCGGGGAACTGGAAGGAGGTGGCGAGAGGTCCAGAAGACGTCCTCGGCTGGGGGAGGTGTAGTCGTGGCCGTGAACTGTAACAGAGTGAGCGACCCAGGCCGACCTGGATCCTCCAAGATGGCGGCTGGTGGCGCGTTGCCACTTCGGCTCATCTAAACATATTTTCTATACCCTGTTTCTTATTATGCATGCCTGAATTCCTATCAGCCACCACATGCAATTTACTTCGGGTGTCTCTGCTAGCGCACCCTGCTACTCGTGGGGAGGCAACTATGAGCCTAAAACCCCTCCCACAGACTGGAATCCTTTCCCGCCACCAGAAAAACATTAACTGGCATCCGCCAGCGGGGACAACAGCCTGGCGCCAAGCGCAAATATGGGGACTGAATGCATATAAAATGTCTAGCCATTACACCACCCAACACACACACCCACACATACCACCCAACACACACACACACACACATACCACCCAACACACACACCCACACATACCACCCAACACACACACACACATACCACCCAACACACACACCCACACATACCACCCAACACACACACACACACACATACCACCCAACACACACACACACACATACCACCCAACACACACACACACACATACCACCCAACACACACACCCACACATACCACCCAACACACACACACACACATACACCCACATACACACACATACACGGGTGGTATGTGTGGGTGGGTGTGTTGGGTGGTATGTGTGGGTGTGTGTTGGGTGGTATGTGGGATGACTCAAAATACCACTCCGGTCGTCGGGTAGCACTGACCTTGCCCACGGACTGATAAACACTGAATTATCATAGCGCATGGCGCATTATGGCGGGAATAAACAGGTGGCGATAGGTGGCGCTCACGTCTACGGCGGCAAAATTAAAAGTTAAATATTTCGTTACTTTTTTATTTTTTAATACTATTTACTTACCTGCCACAAATTCCGGTTATTGGGTTATTCCGGTTGTTGGGTATCCGGATAAAAGGTATTTTCCTGTATTTAAGAGTTGTGTATGGGGGGTAAAATTCCCTAGATCTAGGGTAATTACCTTATATCTAGAGAAATTTGCCTAACCAAAATTAACCTAATCTAACCAAATATAACCTATGTTAACCTAACCAAATCTAACCTAACCAAATCTAACCAAACCAAATCTAACCAAACCTAACCTAACCAAATATAACCTAACCAAATATAACCTACCTTAACCTAACCAAATATAACCTAACCTCCTAGCGTTGGGGGTGTTCTCGACACTTCGGTCATCATTCTGTGAGGATCGTCAGGTTCACACGTCTCTGGACTCAGAAGAAATCCAATGAATTTTCCCTAGATCTAGGCAAATTTTACAACACCCCTAACTCAAAAACTATGTGATTGCGACGCATATTTTGTACCCCAGCCAAAAATCCCGCATTCCCCCAGGTCCCCAAGTTTGTTTTGTGGGAGAGGGGGAGTATGGGCAAACACTAGAATAATACCCTACTTATTATGAGAAAAGACAACAAAAGGAACTCAATTATTAAGGTATTTTAATATTATCATAACCATGAATATGTACAACCTACAAAGAGAAGACTACGACGATGAAAAAATTTCGAGTTGTTTTGGACGAAATTGATATTCCAAGTGCTATATTTCTGTGCTCGCTGACAACATAGAGAAGACCTGAGGTGATGGTTGATGTGCAGAGGCTTCTAAACCAGGAAAACAGTCACAGCAGAGTCTCATTAAGAAGTAAGCAAGTAGTAGGGACACATTACGTACCTACCAGCTGCTTACCTTTTGACGAGGCTCTGTTATGACTCTGTTTTCTTGGTTTAGAAGCCTCTGCACATCAGCCATTACCTCAGGTCTTCTCTATAGTGTTGTCAGCGAGAACAGAGCACAGTAATATAGCACCTGGAATATCAATTTCGCGCAAAATAACTCTAAATTCTTCCATCGCCGTAGTTTTCCCTTCGTAGGTCCACCCGCGGTGACCCCGCCTTATCCCCACAATGCACCGATGTAAACAAACCGTGACGTAGTTATGTCTGGGGCCCATTAGTGCCGTTGTTTTGAGGCTGCCGTTGTTTTGAATGCCGGTTAAATTAGGTTCTCCTGTATATGGGCACAATTGATGCATTTTTCCATGTTTGGGGTATTTTACCCTCATTTAGGGAACATGTAACTAGACTGTACTTTATCCACCAATTGTCTGTTGTTCCCTAAATTCCTTCAAAATCCAGTTTGAAACTCCATCCTGACCTGGTGCTTTATTTACTTCCTGGACTTCCAATAATTTCACAATTTCCTGCATTTCCACTTCTATAATATCACTTAATACTGTGCTCTTTTTTTTCTACCCTCTCCTTCTAGGAATTCCATTTCTTCATTGAAAACTTTTTGAAAACACTCGTTCATGACTTCAACTTGTGCTACTGGTTCTTCGTAGACTGTCCCTTTCAGTTTTAGCTTGTTGATCCCTTCTTTTTCCTTTCACATTGATAAACCTATAAAACAATTTTGGTTCGTTCTTGCATTTTTTTTTATGCTTCTTTCATAATTCCTCTCTGTGAAGAAATAAAGTCAAAGAAAGAAAGAAGTCTCCAAATACATGGAGAATGAGAAAAAAATATAGTACGTGAAGAATTTAGGGTGTTTCTGATATATTTTTTGTGCGATATGGCATATACTTGCATCCTGAATGGGTGCAGCAAGAAAGCTGTGCCTTTGCAAAGAGCTTAGCACCTATTTCCGAGCTATACGGCGAAGATATATACGTGCAGATGGCTCGAGCGGTGGGGAGCGGCGGGTATGCCGCGTGGTGTGCTCAGAGAGTCTGAGCACACCACGCGGCATATCACCAATTTATTAAGTTTTTATATTAAAGTTTATGAGACAGCAGATAATGATAAGGATTAGGATATAATATACCTGGACCTGTAAAGGTATACCTGTAAAGCATTCAATAAGGTACCACACGAGCGACTCTTAAATAAGGTTAAAGGCTCATGGAAAAGATGGGAAGGTTCTTCGTTGGATCAAAGCTTGGCTAAGTGATAGGCAACAAAGGGTTACAATTAATGGTTCTAAATCTGAATGGGGACTGGTGACAAGTGGGGTTCAACAAGGGTCTGTTTTGGGTCCATCACTATTTTTTATTTACATCTACGACTTGGATAGTGGGATTAGCAGTGATATCAGCAGGTTTGCTGATGATACTAGGGTAGGTAGGATTATTGGATCACAGTCTGATGTACACATATTGCAAGGAGACTTGGATAAACATAATGAGTGGGTAGGCAGATAGCAGATGGAATTTAATATTGATAAGTGCAGCGTTATGAATGTTGGTAGAAAAATCCCTGGTAATAGATACACCATACGCAATGTATCGCTGAAAAGATCAGAAGGTGAGAAGGATCTGGGAGTGAGGGTGAGCCCAAACCTCCGACCTAGGAAACAATGTATTGAGGCTAGAAATAGAGCTAATAGGGTGTTAGGATTCATTACCAGAAGTGTTAAAAGTAGACGTGCTGAGGTTATTCTAAAGCTTTATTTGGCTCTAGTTTGACCTCACCTAGACTATGCTGTTCAGTTTTGGTCTCCATATTACAGGATGGATATAGCCTTGTTAGAATCAGTGCAGAGAAGGATGACCAAAATTATTCAAGGGATGCATAACTAGTTATGAGAAGAGATTGAAGCTATTCAATTTACACTAACTTGAGAGACGCAGAGTAAGGGGCGATCTGATAGAAGTTTTTAAGTGGATAAAGGGATATAATAAAGGAGAGGTAGGAAAAGAGTAACCAGGGTAGAACAAGAAGTAACGGATTCAAGCTGGAAAAGCGTAATTTCAAAAAGAAATAGGGAAAAACTGGTTCACAAATAAGGTGGTAAATGATTGGAATGGACTTGGTAGACAGGTAGTTAGTGCGGAGTCATTAGGGAGCTTTAAAAGGAAGCTAGATAAATTCATGGATGGGGATAAAAGGTGGATGTAGATAGTGTTAAGTAACAGGAACTACCTCGTGTAGGTCTCACGGCCTCTTGTAGCTTCCTTATTTTCTTACGTTCTTATGTTCTTATATATATAACAAACCTCGATTTCCCGGACCTCCATTTCCTGAATATCGGATTTGCCGGACAAAATCCGAGGTCTTGGGATATGTCAAGAGTCCCGGACATTTTTTTTTTTTTTTTTTTTTTTTCTAACGTTGAAATGCCTGGTCCTGTTCGTAAATTGACAAAGTTGTCCGGCGGTCCGAGCGTCTCCTGTCACCCCTGGTCAGTGTCCGCGCCTCCCGCCAGATGGCAGCATGCTCAGCGGTCGTATTGTTTACATTTGGACACACGACACTCACGGTTCACCTGCACCGTCTCCGTTAGTCCCCTGACCCCCACTGCCCCTGGTGCAGGAATGTCCCTTGAAACTATTGAACACCTTCTGCTGCCTCCCGCCAGGTGGCAGCATGCTCAGCGGTCGTATTGTTTACATTTGGACACACGACACTCACGGTTCACCTGCACAGCCTCCGTTAGTCCCCGGACCCCCACTGCCCCTGGTGCAGGAGCGTCTCTTGAGACTATTGAACACTTTCTGCTGCCTTCCGCCAGGTGGCAGCATGCTCAGCGGTCGTATTGTTTACATTTGGGCACACGATACTCACAGTTCACCTGCACCGCCTCCGTTAGTCCCCTGACCCCCACTGCCCCTGGTGCAGGAACGTCTCTTAAGACTATTGAATACTTTCTGCTGCCTCCCGCCAGGTGGCAGCATGCTCAGCGGTCGTATTATTTACATTTGGGCACACGACACTCACGGTTCACCTGTACAGCCTCCTTTAGTCCCCTGACCCCCACTGCCCCTGGTGCAGGAACGTCTCTTGAGACTATTGAACACTTTCTGCTGCCTCCCACCTTCCCACGAGGCTGCATGCTCAGCGGACGTAAAAGTCCGCGGCGGGGTAGTTGATATTGGCAGTTGCCGGACAGTAAATACTAGAGTAGGATAAACGTCCGGGGGTGGGTAATGGCATCGGACTTTTTTTTTTTTTTTTTTTTTTTTCTTTCTGTTTAGACGATAATTCCTGGACTGTTGCGATTCCCCGGACTTTTGCAGTTCCCGGACCAGTGCTCACCCCTATTAGTCCGGGAAAACGAGGTTTGTGTGTACTCATAATAGTATTTAAATACTGTACTTAAATACGTGACAACCAATGTATTTATAAATACATTTCTAAATACACAAATGTATTTAAATACGTATTTAAATACATATGTATTTAAATAATGCCCAGCTCTGACCCCTGCGAATGTTAACCCTCTCACGCACGAAAAGTTTAATAAGTTTTTCCGTCCACTGCGACATCCGTCTTATGCTCCCTAAGGGCCCCCGCGAAATGGCCTGACTGTGCGGCGAATTATTTTTTCATGTTATCAATTTCATCAACGTGTATTCTTTTTTCCTGGCATTATTATATATCATTGGTTTTGCAAGAGATTATTCTGCCTTATGAAAGAACAAAATAACAAGAAAAGCAAATAAATAGCGGAATTTACCGACTCCGAAAAAATATTGAGTAAAGAGAAATAAGAAATACTTAAGTTCACCACTTCGTAGCTCAAAACTTTCTGAGTCAACTTTTTATGGTTTATATGCCAATAAAAGCGGATTTTTATGAGGATTCCAACGCTACCATTATAATTTTCATATGGCCATTATGGCCAGCTCAGGACACGTTTTAAAGGGACGACAATCCGCGCTCACAGGCTGCCTGCTGAGTGGAAACTGAGACACAAACCCTTATCGTTTCACATCCACTTACACGAGAGAGTTGACAATTAGTTTATTTTATAGGTCTAGCTTGGATCTTTGACGCATAAAAGTTTGACGCAATTCTGAGAAATACTTTATTATTGGCGAATTTTTAACAGTTTTTTGACGCAATTCGCGTCAAAAGCTCAGATTGCAGACGGGCCCGTTTTGACGCGATCGCGTCACCGTGCGTGAGAGGGTTAAGGTTCGACAGTATTTTCTTCTAATATATTTTCCACCTTGTCTCGTATTATACATAGTTCCCATTAAATTACAGACTATGGATGTGAGGCTGATATGTGAGTATGAAATGGGATAAAATACATTGAACTCTACTTCCAATTATATCCTGCAATGCATGTCTGTCTGTCTGTATGTACGTGCCTGCAGTAAGGATCACGTGAGAAGTGATGGAAATTTCGGTCTTCATGTAGTTATCTATTCAGACTTAACACTTGTATTGTATAATGTTTATGTAGTCTTATTAAGACATATGAGGCGCGCCGCGGCAGAAGGGTACTAACCGCCACCGCGGCCAAAAATGAGATTTTTACATCGACAGAGATCTGAATTCCCGCTCAACAGGATGGTGGAGTTAGCATCCTTCTTCCAACATTTCCATAAGGTCGAAAGTCCTATTGTTTACAAAGTGATTTTCTGCTTTGATTACTTGGAACACGTGAAGGCAGGGAGCGCCGTGGCAGAAGGGACCTAACTCCACACGCGCTCAACCAGCCAATGGGAGACGAGACGCACTCCGTGACGTCAGAGCGTTGAGCCAATGAGAGCGTCGGATCGCCTTCCTTCCCTCCCTCCCTTCCCTCCCGACGCAGAGAAAGCAACGAGTGCTTTCTCTGGATTTATGCATTACTTTCGCCATTATCATGGATTATTCCAGCAGTGACAATAGTGCCAGTGAAAATCCTCCTGCGTTTGGCATTCCGTGAGGGCTACCTACTGAAGTCAGATTACCAGGCTGACAGCGAGAACATCACCGAGGTCAGACTGCAGAAGGGATGGGCAGCCTGGTCCTGTAAGGTGTTTGACCTCTCCGCCCCCCACCTCCCCAAGCACTACAGCCACCCTTTAGCCCTCAAAAAGGAAAAAGTGCGTGACCTTCAGTACCTCCTCGACCTCATGCCTGTCAACAAACAAACCTTCTACAACAACATAATCGACGCACACACAGTTGGCTAACCGAAGACGTCCCACCTGACGAGGACCCCGATGACCTGGACGAGCTGTTGGAGTACGAGTAAAGGCATGGAGGGTGGGGTGGGAGGGTTGAGGGGAAGGGAGAGGGGCGGGGGAAATAAAAGTGAAAGTCAAGACTCTGCTGTCTATGCATAGATGGGTGAATAGAAAGAAAAAAAATCAGTACCAATAATAATTTGTGATTAGATTTTTTTCTACATCAAATGAAAGCCGAGTTCCTCAGCTTTTATTTGATATACAACACTTCATTCTAACTCAAACAGTTCTTGAGCTAATCATTCCCAAACATTCCTAATCTTTAACTGCGTTTTCTGACTAATATTGATTTTGTTGCATAGTACCCTTCTGCTGCGGCGCGCCTCATATGTAAACAATGAATAACTTCTATTTTCTCCCTCTCCTGAAAATAGAGTACTTCTTATCTTTTCTCATAGTTATAGAGTAAAGAGAGTTATATAATGTAACTGGCATTTCTGTGGAGATGTTGAATCAGCATATGTGCAGCCGCACCCTAAGAGGTAGCGAAGAAGCGGGAGCAAACGGCGGCAGGGGGATTGCGAGCACTTATGTTTTGGAACTACAAAAAACTTATTGAGCTTTTTTATGGAACTGAATTGAAGCTAATGATAGTTTCCAATTTTTCACAGGTATTGGTGCCAATGGACATGAATTTTGTGGAGAACCCAAAAGAGGTAAGTGATTGTATGAAATCTTAGCCACGTTTCTTTATTTCAAAATTAATCCCCTAGATTCACAAGGTAGATTCTGTTTCTAATATAGAATTGAGGAAAATGTGGTTAGATTTTGATACTTTGTACTGCTACTCGTACTTTTTGAAACTTCTAAAAAGCTGGTCTCTTCTCCAATGCATTCTAGTCAGGATGCTTACTTAATTAATCACGTATATTGAGAAAAGTTTGATTATTTTTTCATATAGTTATCATCCTTCTCTGCTTTTGTAAGTATCTACTTCCTTGACTGTTTTCCATAATTTAGGCTTTTGCTATTTTCAGGGTGCAATTTTTTTTCTTCATAGAAAAAGACTCGTAATTGTGTGGGTTGGCTGATAACCTAGTCGAGCTCGTTAATAAAAAACACATTCTAAATACATATCCTAAATATACAAAATGATCCCTAGAAAAATTAGATGTGTTTTTGCAAATACAGTACCTGCCCGAGTTTCGCGCTTGCTTTATTTACAAGGCATAGCGCTAAACTCGAGGATCGCGAAACTTGGGTATTGAAAACCCTGTAAAAATGCTTATTTAGTCCGGTGCGAGGCGTAGTACCATATTTTTACGGCTTATAAGACACACTTTCCCCCCCCCCCAAATACCCTGAAAAATACTAATGGTCTTCCAAGACGAATGTTTTAGTACTTCCTCAGTACTCAGTATCTCAGTACTTACATGTTACAAGTATTTCAAATACCATAAGACATTCAAATCAACTACGTAATCTGTTCTCATGCTGGTATGTTTACATTCCCCCTTTTGGCGGCAGATTGACGCAATTGCAACCAACAGCGCCATCTATCGTCTGCTATTGTTGACGTATCATTTACCACTAGGCTGTCACACGTATCTTAAGCTCTTTTCAGTCCTGGAAATTATCACCCATGCCGAATTCATCAAACCGATTTCCTAATATTATCACATACAAGCTAAAAGTTATACGATACGCCAAAGAAAATGGAAACAGACCAACAGAAAGACACTTTTGGATCAGGAGAGAGGTGATGGCCGAGTGGTCCGCCCCGAGCACATAGCTGGCGGCTGGCCGACAGACAACAGTGGCCGTGCGGTGATGTAAACAAAGGGCATTCATTACCTCCCCTGTAAACGCGGTACACTCACGCTTACTAATCTCTTTTTTGAGGGCTGGGAAAGTGATTGATGGTGTTCATCTGTCAGAGTATGTTCTCCGGATGTTGGACTCTGGATCTATTCCTCGTTACATTGAAAAATGTAAGGAAATAGGGAATATAGATCCATATAACATACAGCGGCACAAATGGAAGGACATCACGACTCTGCTTGGTGGCGATCCTCCAGGCTTATTACGCCAGTGATATATACCACTACCTTGTGAGCTTGAAAAGTATATTCAATCACTCTACCCATGTCTACAATTCTTAAAGACTAGTCAATTCGCACTGCAGTTTAATACACAGCTTAAGCACTGCAAACGTAGTAATGATAATGAGCTGTAGCTACTATTGTGTGCGTGAGAGGAACGGTGACTGTGGTGTGCGTGGGCGGAGGCCGTCGGAGAGAGCCTCGCCCAGTCGCTTACACAATCAGTGAGTACTGAGGGTGGCGTGCTTGCTTATACCCCGATTGATGATGATATTTATTTAGTTAACGCTAATTTATGCATGGTGCTAATTAATTTATCAGAAAATGAAATATATCAATGGAAAGCTAATCCAATTTCGCTTCTACTAATGCAGCCCATTAACTCTTATAAAAATCCTGCTAGTGCCACCACGGGCGAGGGCCAACCATTACAGCCCTCGAGTACAGGGCCTACCATCCCACCCCTGGAGGTCACTGCCAAACGGCGCTATAGGCACAAAAAACAAAAAAAACAAAAACAACTTGTATGAAGCACCACGAAACTCGGGGTGCTTCGATAATGCACGAGAGTCGGGATGGTAAGAATTTCGGACTCGACGCAAAACTCGAGGATCGCGAAACTCGCATTGCGTGAAACTCGGGAGGGTACTGTATTTTGATTATGCAAAAATGGTTTTACAAAAGTTATCCGATTATACCACAATGTAATCATATGAAATATGCATTTGTTTTATATAGAAAATGTGGACATTATGAAATCTTTTGATTTATTTTTACACATTTTCCTGTCGCTTACATTCATCCTTTTACCGCATTTGTTGTTTTTCTGTTCTTTTTCTTAGCTAATTTTTTTTTCATTCACATAATACAGTAGAAGTTCGATTTAACGGAACTTTATTTACTGGTAAGCTCGATATAGTAGAAAAACTAGAATTCCGTTATTCCATTTTTCAATGTTAGATATAGCGGAAAATTCTGCTTAAAGTCACGGAATGCTGCAAATTTTTTAGCAGATTGTAAAGTATATAAATTACCAAACATTTTGACACAAATCTCAGCTTCCTAGCTCAATTCATTGAGGAGATATCGCATTCTGAATGTTGCAAAACTTAGATTGCATTTCTCACTTTATTTTTTGTCGCTTACGACACTCTGGTTCTAGGCGCCTGATATACTGTTTGTGTGAATAGTTTATTGACAGGCATCAGAAACAAACATTTTATGGTTGGAGATAAAGTAAAATGGAACAAAATTTGTTTGTTGTTGACAGTTACATGTATCATATACATCGCTCTTAGCTGGTCTATACCAGATACAAGAATGTTACAAACATTTAAACTTGAGCCCCCGCGACCACTTGTGTTACTGCGCACCGCCACCAGACAGTAGCACCTCTACCCTCCAAACACCATCTTGATTTTTGTTCTTTGGCTGGTCCTACGTCCCTATGGAGCTCTGTTTTTTGGGGATTTTCTGGACATTTGTCAAGTTACGTAGTTAGTTTCAGTTTGGCCTGGGTGCTTGAACGGGAAAGATGTAGTTTCTAGAGCTCAATGAGGATTAGTGAGGTCGAGGAGTGATGGCGGAAAGTGAGGTCTTAGTGGAGTTGAGGCAGCTGAGGGTGCAGGTGCAAGACCTCACCGAGGCAAGGAGAGGCTAGGACGACGTTGTGAGAGGCCTGGACGAAATTGTGGTATCCCTCAAGATGGAGAATGCCGGCTGCGCCAGCTCCTGGGGGCACGAGGCATCCCAACAACTCCAGTCCCTCTGCCTCGCCGGAAGAGGGAGCTTGGAAAAAAGCCAGGAGTAATGAGAGTGGCCGTGGGAGTCCACAGGCTCTGCCCCCTGAACCAGGAATAGCTTTGCCACCCTGGTTGACGAGTGCGTGGAGGTAATGGATGGAAAAAAAGACGAGCCTTCCCTGTGTTCAGGTAAGACCATGGTTGTGGGAGACAGCCAGGTCAAGTATTTAGATAGGACTTTCTGTGACAGAGATAGGAAGAATTTGCAGGCAAGACAAGAACGCTTGCCTGTTTTCGTGGAGCGGGGATAGGGGATATAGGAGAAGGCTGGGGAGTGTTCGGGTGGGGAGGGAGTAGCACCTACTGTATGTATTAGTGCAGGTGGGAATGATATAGGCAGGGTGTGCACTGTGCATACTTAAGTTACATTTTAATGCCTCTTAGTTATCATCATCAGTACTGAGTTATTATAATATTAATTTGTATTGCATTGAAATTATAATATTTTCAAACACTGCAGTTACCTTATGAGAAATGCCCTCTGGCAAATTCATCCTTGTGCTGTAGACTCGGCGTCCTGCGTCTACTCCTGGTGGAAATGTTTTCACTGTCTTCTTCGTGATCACCATCACATTGTGCACAATAAATCATCATTATCCTCTAATGAGAGCAAACAATAAGGGAAATTGTCTAAGGATGAATATTTTCATTACCATACAAGTTATGCAAGTGTGTATACAGGAGGTCAAAAGAAAATATGGACGGTGTACGGTCTTGAGTATATACATCAATGTAGTGTGAATAAATATTATAAGGGACGAAATTGGCTACAATATATTATGTTGTAAGATAAGTTAACTGTCAAAAGAGAAATGAAACTTAGCAGATGGATGAAAATTCCTACAAATCCATTACTGCTTAACTAAAGATATATACGTAGATTTTCTAGTGCACAATAAATTAAAGATATATAAATTCAATAACAGCAATACAAAATTACCTGCTGGTGGCATTGCAACATTTCTCATCTTAGAGATGTTGTAAGGAACTGCACATGCCACGATGACAGTGCATGTCTTGGCCGGAGACAGTTCCCCATGCAATACATGAAAGCGCCGTTTAAGTTGACCAATTGTTCTTTCAACGATGCTCCGTGTTGGCTTGTGGGCCCTGCAGGTATAAATAATAATTAAGAGAAATATTCGAAATATATAAAAGTCAAAAAAGGCTTACAACTTAATAGATTATTTGTAATCTAACCCTCTTCAACATCAGAAGCACTTTGGTAGATATTTTAGTCTGTAATAATAATTTTATTCTCGCCCAGAGGCATACAGACAAAAAACAAAGCAATAAGAACAAGCCCAAGGAGTAAACTTCAGTACTAGAGCAAATACAAAAACAAGAACAAAGTACAGGCACATTAGGGGACATAGTATCAAAGTACATAGAAAAGCATACATGGACACCTGTGCTACCCCACATTCTACATAAACAGCAGACCCAGCCACCGCTGTTGTATAGGTCCACATACATAGGCCGAGCTCTGCCTGACAGAGGTGATGATGGAGTTCATAGAGAGCTCCACCCTACTCCTTAAACTGAACACGGAGTGTCGACGGATCACATCCAGATTGTTCACCCCCTTCCTAGCGAAAGCCAGGGACGAGCTGCACCACCTGGGCAGCCCCAGAAGCCTCTTAAGGATGTCATTGTGACAGACTTTAAGGCGGTTCATAGTGGCCACCTTGTACCGCGACCACAGCGAGTTGCAGTATATAGAGTAGCAGTGACTCCTGAAAAAACTCCATCTTCACCTCTCTGCTACAGTAGGAGAATTTCCTCTGTAAGTATTTCCCACGACAAGAAGCTTGGTGGTCTGCTTGATGATATCATCATCATCAGTCATGTCGTGGGATATAACATGGCCTAAGTATGCGAATCTCATCCACAAAAGTGAGGGCAGACCCACCGAGCCATGTTGTTTTGAGGTAATTCACCTGAGGCGCGTGCAGGTGATACTACCATGCACTCTGTCCTTAGTGTAATGACCAAACTATATATGATGTTCATTTTATATGACTATTTTCTTTAAAAGTCCTAGTCGCAGATGTGCGACTTATCAGTGACAATGCCTTGACTGAATATAAAGACCACAGTGGGGATTCAGTGCTTTCTTTTGTACTCATGAAAGATGGGCTCTCTTTCCTGGCCTTTATATGCACATTTTCTTTATAATTTCTGCTCTAGTATGTAGTGGATGATATATTGAACTTCCGGAAACAAATTTTAATATTAATTTATAGCAAAGACATTCTACAACAAGATACCTCACTCGGGCTCCCCCTAATGCAATTTCTGTATCCGCCGACGGTGTCGCCGCTGTGCGGCAAGGGTTGTACCAGTCTGCTGGCCCATTCACTTGCTGCACATGGCTATCATATAGACTATGGTTTATCTGTATATATGATATACAATATAGGTATGATATATCTTCGTAAATGTTTGTTCTATTATAATATCAAATAAAAACAGTAAGACACAATAAAGAATGCCATTACGATACTCAGAAGAAATATGCATGAACTTAATATTCACTTAAGCTCTTCGCCATTTAATACTTTGCGAGTCAACTTTTGACATGAACTATATCAATAGAAGCGCAATTTTATTAGCTTTCCATTGATATATTTCGTTTTCTGATAAATGAATTAGAACTATGCATAAATTAGCGTTAAATCAATAAATAAAATCATCAATCGGGTAATTTTCCCGATTAATGAGGTTATTTATTTAGTTAACGCTAATTTATGCATGTTGCTAATTCATTTATCAGAAAACTAAATATATAAGTAAATAAATAACATCATCAATCGGGAAAATTACCCGATTGATGATTTAATTTTTCTATTTAACGCTAATTTATGCATGGTTCTAATTCATTATCAGAAAACGAAATACATCAATGGAAAGCTAATAAAATTGCGCTTGTATTGATATATTTCATGTGAAAAGTTGACTCGCAAAGTTTTAAATGGCGAAGAGTTTAAGTGAATGTTTAAGTTCATGCATATTTCTTCAGAGTCTCGTAATGGCATTGCTTTAGTGTGTTTTACATTTTTTTTTATTTGATAATATTATTGAACAAACATTTACGAAGATTACAGTATATCATCATATATACTGATAAACCATATTCTATATGATAGTCATGCAGCAAGTGAATGGGCCAGCAAACTGGTTACTCCTGCCGCACGGCGGAGGTCGATTTCACGTGCACCACAGGGCACCCTGGAGTGAAGTATCTTGTTGTAGAATGTCTTTGTTTATACTTGAAAATAATAAAAAGTGCCCAATTTGGTAAATAATTCGCGGGAGTTGGCGTTGCTAGGCAGCCTCGACAGCCGGGACATTCGCACAACCATCAGATTAGCATATTTAGCCTAAATAACTCTACTAAACACTAATCCCAAACTTATCCTAAACCTAACCTAACCTAAACCAAATCTAAATCTAACCTAACAAAAAAAAAACCTAAACCTAACCTAACCTACGTATAATTATAATTTAAAAATAAGTGCTATATTTTTCGTTTCCAGAAGCGAGTAACTACTGCACATTATGCAGAGCTGAAAATAATAGAGAAAAAGTAGGTATTATTTTACACTAGGACCAGAATTCCCTACACAATTGGGGGTATGGTTTCTGTTTGCCTTATTGGACTCTAAGAAACATTCTCTCTCTGAGGTTCCATCGCAAATCGTTACATTTGGAGGTATGACGTGTTGTTTATAGGGAGGAGAGACAAGCGTTTACGTGTGCCTCACTCTTCTTCCTCATGTGACCTGCATTGCCTCTGTTCCTCCCTTGCCACAGACACTTTTTAATGAGGATTTGGCATTAGTTAGGAGGTAAAAACGTGGGGTTAGGTTATATTAGGTTAGTTTACAGAGTCTAAAGGTGGGGTTTGGTTACTTAATTTTCATATCTCCTATACACTCCTTCCTATTAAAAACATTTTATATCTCCGAAAGTACTGATTTACGACGGAAACTCAGCTCGATAAAGTTTCTTAGAATCCATTAAAGTAAACAGAAACCATACTCCAGTTGTGTAGAGAATTCTGGTCCTAGTGTAAACATATACAGGAGAACCTCATTTAACCGGCATTCAAAACAACGGCAGCCTCAAAACAACGGCACTAATCGACCCAGGCTTGCTTGCTTGCTTGCTTGCTTGCTTGCTTGCTTTTTTTTTTTTTTTTTTTTTTTTTTTTTTTTCCCACTGATAAGCTCTGGAACTCTCTTCCTGTTTCTATTTTTACACTTTCCTATGACTTACATCTTTTCAAAAGAAGAGTAACAAGACACCTCCCGAACTAAATTGGCTCACCCCACTTTTTTATTTTATTCTCTTACTGTCTTCTTTATAGGGACTGGCAACTAAGCGGACTTTGTGTTACCCATTTTTGTTGTGCCCTTGGCCGGTTCCTTGTGATGGAAAAAAAAAAAAAAAAAAAGGATTTTGGGCGATTCCATAAGAGTAACTCTCAAACACAACGGCAAAAATGAGTTATCCGGCATGCGCTCCCCCCCCGAGGGTGCCGGATAAACGAGATTCTCCTGTACCAAAAAGTAGGTTGTAAATCTTGCGGAGCCCGCCAACTCCTGCGGAATATTAACCTAATCAACTTCTGACTAGTGACATTTTTGGCACTCGTGGAGAATGTGGGTCCCTCACGGACAGCTGCAAGGTTAGGTTAGGTTTAGTTTAATTTTATTCGTGACATATATTTTTCCCGGTAGATTTATAGTTGTTTGGGAATAATCTGAAGTTTGTTTTGTCCGCCTCACAAAACTAAATCTAATGGTATTATTTTACACTAGACCGAAATTCCCTACATAATTGGGAGTATGGCTTCTGTTTACCTTATTGGATTCTTGGAAACATTCTATGAGCTTCCATCGCAAATCATTACTTATGGTGATATGACATGTTATTTATTGGGAGGAAAGAGAAGTGTTTACGTGCACCTCACTCTTCTTCCTCTTGTGACCTACATCGCCTCTGTTCTGCCCTTGCCGCGGACACTTTTCAATGCGAATTTGGCTTTAGTTAGGAGGTTAAAGCGTGGGATTAGGTTAGGTTAGGTTAGTGAGTCAAAAGGTGGGGTTAGGTCAGTTAATTTTCATATCTCATATACACTCCTTCCTATTAAAAACATCTTATACTGTCGGACCCCGCCGAACACGACAGTTACGGTCCTGACCCCGTCGTGCACGGCAAAATTCGTGTTCGGCGAATAACAGGTTCAATAGGAAAATAGGGGTTACGTTCCCAGACCATCACTTTTTGGGGGGGTCAAAAAAAAAATTCACTTTTTTTTTATAAGTAAAAAAATAGGTTACGTTCCCAGACCCTCATTTTTGGAGGGTAAAAAATGTTTACTACTATTTTTGGGTGAATAAGATGAAGGAAACAACTGTTATTACAATTAATATTTTTTATTAATAATAAAAAATACCTTAAAACTAGAAAATGGTTTTCATTAACTATAAAAAAATAGAGGTAACAGGCTGCTTGGCTGGTGTAGCAGGAGGCATGGCTGGTGTGCTGGGTGGAGATCACTCACTGTCTGTATCATCTGGATCATCAAAGCCACATAATGGGATGGGAGAGACAGATGACATTGATGAGGTAGTATTATCTGGTGTAGCAGGAGTAACAGGCTGCCTGGCTGGTGTAGTAACAGGAGGTGTAGCAGGTGTAGAATGCTTCTTGGCTGGTGTGCTGGCTGGAGATGGTTTGAAGAAAGCTGTGATGGGCTTTTGGCAAGCAGAGGCCTCCATGCTCCTTAAAGTTTCCTTGTAGGGTATAAGGCCTTCATCCACAACTCTCTTGAACTTGATGCTCCTCTCCTGTATGGGGTCTTGGTCAGTGAAGAGCTCTGTCAAGTTATCTGCTTCCCTCAGCAAGTTTCTCAATTTCATGATGGTAAACACAGGCCTTGTCTCTGTGTCGTCATCTTCATCAGCATCATCACCTGCTTGGTCATCCTCATTCATCTGGATAATCTCTTCCACTGAAGGCTCTGCTCCATGGGAGTCAATGAGTTCTGCCACATCCTCCTCAGTCATGTCAGAGAAGCCTTCACCCCCAACAGTGTGTGCCAGGTCTACAATGTCCTTCATTTGCTGAGTGACTGCAGGGAACCCATTGAAGTCGTTGACACACTCAGGCCAGAGTGCATACCAACGGGCATTAAGGGTGCTTGGCTTCACTTCATCCCATGCCTGCTTGATGGTCAAAAGAGCATGTCGGATGTTGGTACTGCTTCCAGAAGTCCATGAGAGATCATCGTGCTGTCGTCTTCCATCCTCTTGAGTGCTTCTCTGTACACAGCCCTCTGGTAGTTGCACTTGAATGTCTTGATCACACCCATGTCCATCGGTTGCAACAGGGAAGTTGTCCTTGGGGGAAGGTAGGAAACGCACACATTCGGATGGTCCAGGTTAAGTGCCTGTGAAGTGTGTCCACCAGCATTATCCACTAGCAGAACTGCCTTAAATGCCAGATTTTTCTTGGACATGTAGAGCTGCACTTCTGGCACAAAATGTTCGTGGAACCACTCCTCAAACACCTTCGCTGTCACCCATGCCTTCTTGTTTGATTTCCATACCACTGACAGAAAACGCTTGTTGAGTCCCTTCAGAGCACGTGGGTTGGCAGCACGATACACAAGGAGCGGTTTAATCTTGCAGTCCCCACAAACAGCAGTGTCAGACGGTCCTTAAATGCCTTGAATCCTGGTAACTTCTTGACTTCCTTGTGGATGTAAGTCCTATTGCCCATTTTCTTGTAAAATAGGCCAGTTTCGTCCGCGTTGAACACCTGCTCAGGTAGGTAGTCACTGTCTTCAATCAGGGACTTGAAGGTGCTGAGGTATGCCTGCGCCCCTTCCTTATCAGCTGACCCACTCTCACCTGTGAAAAAAAACGAAGAAAAAACCTTTTCATTATGGGAATATGGCAAGTCAATAGATAGATAGATAGAAGTGTGAAAAAATATTTAATGCTCTTCATTACGGGAATATAGCACGAGTCAATATTAGATAGATAGAAGTGTGAAAATATATTGATGTTTTTACCTGTGCGAGCAATGTTGTGCAGGCTAAAACGCTGCTTGAATCTATGGAACCACCCATGGCTGGCAATAAACCCGGGGCAGGGGAGGATCCAGAAGGCTCCTTCTCTGCTAGGTGGTCGTAGATGCTCCTCGCCTTTTCCCTGATGGCTACGCCGTCCACGTTGCTCTTCCGCTGGTCCACTTGCTCTGATATCCACCTGTTATGCGTAAATGACAAGAAAAAAACAATGCGTAAATACAATGGTACTGTACAACGGTATGCCTCAACACACACACACACATGCATGCATGCTAACACACCTGCACGTAGCACCACACACACACACACACACACACACACACACACACACACACACACACACACACACACACACGCCTCAACACAGCCCACACCACCGCAGCACCTGTTAACACACCTGCACGTAGCACGACACACACACACACACACACACATGCCTCAACACAGCCCACACCACCGCAGCACCTGTTAACACACCTGCACGTAGCACAACACACACACACACATGCCTCAACACAGCCCACACCACCGCAGCACCTGTTAACACACCTGCACGTAGCACAACACACACACACACACACACACACACACACCCGTAGTAATATACGTATAACATAGGGTAAATAAACATACTTTATTCATATGAATAATAATTAACTCACCTGTAACACCCTTACACACCACCCGAGCACCTGTTAGCACACCACATGTAGCAACACACACAATAACATAAACTTTATTTATATGAAAAATCATTAACTCACCTGTTCAGTATTTTCTCCATCTTCTCTAGCAGCGGGTCACGTCGGCTCACAGAAGCCACCTTGCTAGAGACATCAGCACTCTCTCGCACGCTTTGTCTTATTTTTTCACGGGTCTTCCAGATGGTACGAACAGTGGCCTCATGCAGGCCAAACTTCTTGCCCGTAGCAGACCAGCCTAGGCCACTATCAATCACAGCAAGCACATCCATCTTCTCCGCTAGGGACAACACTTTCCTCTTCTTCTCGCTTGACCCTGGAGTAGGTGGAGCCGAACGCTTGGAAGACATGGCCAGCAGGAGCAGCACGACGTGAGGCAACAGCAGCACGAGCAAGAGAGAGAAAGACTACGTGTAGCAGCTCTGGCGGCCCAGGCTGAGCGTGCCCAGGCTGTCCCCGGCAAAATGGCCGCCGACAGCATCGACAACATCCGCCGGGAAATTCAAATTCGTGTTATCACGAGTAAAACTCGTGTTCGGCAAGTCATGGTATATTTTACCTATTCGTGTAAGTGCGAGTTTCGTGCAGGGCGAACTCGTGTTCGGCGGGGTCCGACAGTACATGTATCCGAAAGTAGTGATTTGCGACGGAACCTCATAGAGAGAATGTTTTTTATAATCCAATAAGGTGAACAGAAACCACACTCCCAATTGTGTAGGTAATTGTGGTCCTAGTGTAAAAATTTACCAATCAAACCTTAACCTAAGCTAACCTGGCAGCTGTCCGTGAGGGACTCACATTCTCCACGAGTGCCACATTTTTACCCCTTCGACTTGCAATAAAGTCAACAAATTTAACATAACAAACTCACCTGTTGTAGTTGACTTGATACTCTTCCAGCTGCGGCTGTTGCCTCCTAGGTGGCAAATATGGTGTTAGGAGCCACGGCATGCAGGGATAGCCGGAGTCACCCAGAAGATGGCACCCTTCTGGCACTATGCCACGCTCAAAGAGTTGTTTTAAGCCGCTTTCATTGAGGATGCGGCTGTCATGGGTGCATCCGTCCAGTGGCTAGGTAATGTAGGTTAACCACAAATCATTCCTCGCCTTTTCACTCTCGGCACGTCCTCTCTCCGCCATATCTCGTCTTTATTTATGTTTCTACAGCTTCATCGGGGTAGCAAACACATACTAAGATACTCAGTAAGGCTTTATATACGCCTAATAGGCTATAAAACGTATTTTTTCCTTACTCATAAGCATCTTATGAGTCACTATGGGCCAGTCCCGCCACTCTTAGCATTTTAGTCGCTCAACAGTTTTTTTCATAAAAATTCTTAGCAACTCGCAGCAATTCACAGCAACTCATAGCGACTCCAAGCAACTCCTAACGTTATGAGTTGCTCTGAGCAGCTAAGAATTTTTATAAATGCCTGTCCAGCTGAATAGGGGAAAAAAACATTGTTATTATGTAGGGCATTCCTGGCAGCCACGGCCCATGCTAAGGCAGTTTTGATACCACAGTGAGTCTGTTCTTTTACTTCCAGCACATTATCTTTCAAGACTGCATTTAGTCATTCATAAATGCCATTACTCCATGGGCTCTCAGCAGCAGTACACATAACTTCTATGTTGAAACATTCGCTCATACTCCTGAAGTCGTTAATATTAAATTATTCTCTATTGTCATATTGTCATGTAAAATCTATCTAGACGCTCCGAATAGCGCTATCCGATGTCTCATTACTGCATCAATGATAAAACTTGCTGCCTTGGACTTAATCACACAAGCATTGCAGTATCTCGTAGCCTAGTCAATCATCACAAGAAAGTATTTGTCTCTCCATAATTTGAGATCCATGCTTACAACGTCATTAAAGTGCCTGGCCAATGGCACACTAACTACTGTTCTAGGTGTTTTCTTGAATTTGATAGAAGTTGCACATGTCTCTGAAACTTTACCGATTTTTTCTTATATCCTCGGATCCCCGATGCCAGCCTCGTGAATCAGCTTACCGTAAATGGCGGCGTACGTACAAGTCAACTCTTTTTGAGTCCTTTCCAGGTCTGAAAAAATCTCTCCAAAAGTAGGGATTGACTTATTCGGCTAGGATAACATGCGAACCTTTACCACAGAGTGGCAAATAAGTGGATCAGCACTACCAACAATCGCTGTACAACACTTACCAAAACTTCCGCAGGTTACCACAAATATTTCCAACAAAAATTTGTGTTCTTACTTACTTAACTTACTTAACATATTTAACACACAGATTGATATATAAATAATAAAATAGTAATAAAAAAAAATTTCATATCAACACAAAACTATACACTACCCTCCCGAGTTTTGCGCTTGCTTTCTTCCGGAGGCATAGCGCGAAACTCGCGGATCACGAAACTCGGGTATTGAAAACACTGTAAAAATGCTTATTTAGTCCGTTTTTTTTTTTTTTTTTTTTTTTTTTTTTTTTTTTTTTTTTTGGTGTGTGTGTGTGTATGTGTGCCTACAGTGCCGTTAGGCAGTGACCTCCAGGGGTGGGATGGTAGGCCCTGGAGGTTAACTTGAGGGCTGTGTACCAACCGTATTTTACAGCTTATAAGACTCACTTTTTTCCCCCAAAAAATATCCTGAAAATGTCCACCCAGCAGTGAATGGGTACCGGGTGTTAGCCTAGGATTTGTGACCCGCCTCCCGGGGTGGTGGCTTCGGCCAACACTACGTAGAGAAGAGGAGGGAGGAGAGGGGCTTGAGATTGAGCTTGAGTTGGGAGTCACCTAGCAGATGCTGTTTTGGTCTGAGTGAGTGAGCTTGACACATATCTTGTCAGCTGATGGTTGTGTGACAGTGTTATACGGCAATAACACTGTCACAATGCCTTCCTCTCTTCTCTCCTGTCTCCTCCAGTACCTCCAGAAACCACAGTACCACATACGTCGTGGTTAATCACTTATAAAGGAGTATTTTGTGGTAAATAAGTAAGGAACGGCGGGGGTGTAAGGTAAGGTGCTACTTATTTTGAGGTGTTACCTATCTTATGCGACACCGGCTGCTCCTGTAGAGAAAAACACAAACAAATGGAAAAAAACAAAAGCAAACCTACATACAAGCTATACTAAGCCTATTATAATACTATACTAAGCAGGAAGGTAGGAAGACGTGTCCCGTACGTCTCTTATGGGAGGCGGTAGCAGAGTGGTTAGCGTCAAGATATATGTCAAGCTCGAGCACGAGCTTGACAGACGACCTACAAAGTGATACTAAGCAGAAAAGGTCACAAGAAGAAGAAGTCTCCGAGTGGCGTTCTCGGTGATCCGAGTTCGATCCTTGATGAGGGCTGTAAAATTCACTTAAAATCTTTCTCTGCACCGTTGAGTGGCCTAAGAACAAACACACGCTGCCCATTAACTCTACCTTCGATTGCGAGTGCATCGGAGGACACGGGGGGGCGGCATGAGCAGGCGTCACTATAGAAATTCTGTCTGCGCCACCACGGGCAAGGGCCAATCATCACAGCCCTCAAGTTAACCTCCAGGGCCTACCATCCCACTCCTGGAGGTCACTGCCTAACGGCGCTGTAGGCACACACACACACACCCCAAAAAAAAAAAAGCGAAACTCGGGGATATAATGCGCGAAAGTTGGGATGGTAAGAATTTAGGACTCAGCGCGAAACTCGAGGATCGCGAAACTCGCATAGCGTGAAACTCGGGAGGGTAGTGTAGACTGTTTCCAACAGCTGATACACAGATTGTAAACACTGACCGGAATGCCACTGAAGCCAAGCGGCCAGTCAGACAACTACAATGTGCGCCACTTCCAGAGCAGTCCAAGGTCGGTCTCCAACTGCCTAGCTGCTCACCGAGCGCCTCCCCGCGCTGCCAGCGCTGTCTGCCCAACTCATCGTACCTCACACTCTAACAATACAACCGGTAATTCTGATCTACAAATATATCGTGACCATACATTACGGGGGTAAAGACTGTATGCCTCGGCCTACCAGTAGCCTACCGTATTTTTGGGGCCGACTTATACGGCAAGTATAAACCTAACCCGTAATCTTGAGCTAATAATCTTGAGGTCGACTTGTACGCCAGGTCGACTTGTACACCGCAATTTACTGCAATCAGTTTTCTCTTTGAAGGGTGTGCAAACTGTTTATGTTATTATGTAAGCCTTCTTTGCAGTATCTTTCTCACTGTAACTGAATAGCAAGTATTTTAGGAAGTTCCCGTCTCATATATATATATGAAATTTTATTTTTTATTTAGTTTTAAATATTTTTTACGTTGAAGCCTATAGCGCCTGTAGACTATTTTTTCTTTGAGGGCTCAAGTGGTTGGCCCTGTACATTCGGTAGGGCTGTGATGGTTGGCCCTCGCCCGTGGTGGCACAGGCTGGATTTTTATATTGACACCTGTGGTCTATAGGTGAAGATCCCGTTTTCTGTGATGTTTGGATCCTCAGTCAGGATCATGCTGCCACCTGGTGATCCCTCCGCCGCACTTGTAGTCGCAGTCGAAAGAACAGGCATGCGGATTTCTTCGGCCACTCGACGATGATTTGACAGTTGCTCCTTGGTTGGACTTGAACTAGGGATCTTCTGCTCACCTACCAGGTTCTTTTCAACTTTGTTAAAGAAGATCATAACAGTTGCCCCTGGCAGGATTCGAACTCAGGACATCGAGCTCACCACTCCAAGATGCTAACCACTCGGCCACCGCCTCCCCCATATATACACTTGTTTATAGGAACAGCATAATGACCTGTACTTGTAACTTTTAATGCCCTAATTTCACCTCTTTTCCAATCAACTTTGTCTTCACCTAGATTCATTACTATGCCCATGTTTTTCATGAATGTTTTGCTTAACAATAAGGGTATATCCGACTCGACAACATCAGTCTCAATTTAAATTCTCTCTTTGTCAATGTAACCAGGTATTTTAACCTTTTTACAGGCTTTCACTGACTTGCCATCGCCAAATCTGAAATGCTTGTTACTGCTGTATTCCTTGACGCTTCTTTTGTCATTACCATCCAGCATTTCTTCATACTTCTGTAACCACTTTGTATCAGTATCACAAACATTAAAATTGCAAACAGTATATAATACTCCACACCCTATTGTTTCTTTTCTTATACTTCTAGTGCCACTAAAAAAAAATGTTTAGTTATAATTCTTTGTTTGCTTATAAGTCTGTTTATTTGTAGAGACTTTCTTGGGCTAATTTAAAATGGTACTACCAGTTTGTACACATTTATTTATAAATCCAACAAGGAACTTATATTTATTACAATCAGATATGTAGATAGCCAGCCAGTGAGTGTCGGCGGAGCCCGTGAGATGAGCATCTTATTGATATTGTGGTCCAGGCTGTTCTGTCTGTCATTCCCACACTTCCGACCCTTGCTCCGGCTGCTGCTCTGGTGGTTATCAGGTGACGTCTACATTTATAAAAGGCTGACCTATATACATTTGTTATGTGACCTACTTGTTCGAGCTAAACAAAGTGATGAGGTGTATTGGGTTCTCACGGTTAACCCTGAAAAATATACATATACCATATTTTGCGGCTTATAAGACGCACTTTTTCCCATAAAATATGCCCTGAAAAAAATACTTAAGTCTTCCAAAACAATTGTTGTAGTACTTCCTCAGTACTCAGTACCTCAGTACTTTCCTGTTACAAGTATTTTGAATACCATAAGACATTCAAATAAACTAATCTGTCCTCACGCTGTGCTGTGATGTTTACGTTCCGCCTCGGAGGCTCGGCGCCAACAGCACCATCTATCGTCTGCTAGTGTTGATATATCATTTACCACCAAATAAACTAATCTGTCCTCACGCTGTGCTGTGATGTTTACGTTCCACCTCGGAGGCTCGGCGCCAACAGCACCATCTATCGTCTGCTAGTGTTGATATATCATTTACCACCAGGCTGTCACACGTATCACAAGCTCTCTTCAGTCCTGGAAATTATCATCCTTGACGAATTCATCAAAACAATTTACTTATACTATCGCATACAAGCTAAAGGTTGTACGATACGCCAAAGAACATGGGAACAGAGCAACAGAAAGACACTTCGGACCACAGCCTATCGAGAAGATCAGTAGATTTCACTACCGCCTATCGGTAGAAAATCTGTACATTTTTATTCTTTTTTCGTAGAAATTTCTTTCCAAAATCAGGGAGCGTCTTCCAAGATGCAGGGTCTTATAAGCTGTAAAATACGGTAATTACCGTATTTTACGCTTATAAGACGCTGTATCTTGAAAGACGCACCCTGATTTTGGAAGGAAATTTCTAAGAAAAACCCCCAGATTTTCTACCGATAGAAAGTAGTAAAATTTTCTCGCTAGGCAGTGTCCGAAGTGTCTTTCTGCTGCTTCTGTTCTCATGTTCTTTGGCATATCGTACAACTTCTAGCTTGTATGTAATAATTTCTAGGACTGAAAAGAGCTTGTGATACGTGACAGCCTGGTGGTAAATGGTAACAGCAAAAAACAACACTAGCAGACGATAGTTGGTGCTGTTGGAATGGACTCAGTCGTCAGGTGGTCAGTGCGGAGTTGATAGGGATCTTTATAAGGAGCCTGGATAAAGTCATGGATGGGGAAGAGAGGTGGATGTAGGTAGTGTTAATTAACAGGAGCTACCACGTGTAGGTCTCGCGGCCTCTTGTAGCTTCCTTATTTTCTTATGTTCGCGCCAATCTGCCGAAGCGGAAAGGCTCCCGCCAGTACCATAGTAAACATCACAGGGTGAGGACAGATCAGTTGATTTGAATGTCTTATGGTATTCGAAATACTCTTAACAGGAAAGTACTGAGGTTACATTTTATAAGAGGCTGAATTAAATAGCTACCTAAGCTAACTAGAGATCCTATCCTCCTATAACATTAGTCTTGGAAGAAGCATGAGCATTTTTCAGGTTATTTTTTAGGGAAAAAGTGCATCATATAAGCCGTAAAATACGGTATATATACACCGAGTGGTCGACTTACGACCTTGATTGGTTACGACCCGGGGGTAAGTTGATCTGGTCGTAAGTCGGCCTATGTTATAATTATACAGGAGAACCTCATTTAACCGGCATTTAAAACAACGGCACTAATCGACCCAGGCATTTTTTTTTTTTTTTTTTTTTTTGGCCTCCAGCAGGGAGGACCAAGGGCTAGCTTGAGCTCGTCAGAGAGATCCTGTGAAAAAAGAGAGGAGAGTGTTCGTGCTGCTGGCGTACGACACGAGGACTAGCTTGTCCATCCTGACGAGGAGTGTGGGGCACTCAGCAGGATAACCCAGGCATTAATTAGGTATAATTATTTCAAAAACTGAGAAAATTGGCAGAAATTTAGTTCAAATTTGGCGGGGTACGCAGGGTTGGCAACCCTTTCATCCCTTTCACTGGTAAACTCTGGAACTCTCTTCCTGTTTCTATTTTTCCACTTTCCTATGACTTACATCTTTTCAAAAGAAGAGTAACAAGACACCTCCCGAACAAAATTGGCTCACCCCTCTTTTTTATTTTATTCTCTTACTGTCTTCTTTATAGGGACTGGCAACTAAGCGGGCTTTGTGTTACCCATTTTTGAAAAAAAATGGGATTTTGGGCGATTCCATAAGAGTAACTCTCAAAACAACGGCAAAATGAGTTATCCGGCATGCGCTCCCCCCCGAGGGTGCCGGATAAACGAGGTTCTCCTGTAATGATAATATTGTGTAATGATGTTATAATCATCTTTAAGTCATATTTTCTCAACATTTTCTTTGTTCATTATTGTTATAACCATCGTATCACTACTGTCTTAGTACTGTTATCATCTTTCTACACATTTTATCAACATTTTCTACCATTTTAGCAACTTTGACCGCCGGTTGTAAAGTCGAACAGTCGTAAGTTGCGTAGGTCGTAAGTTGACGACTAGTTGTACATTATATTTATATAATTAAATGTTCATAACGTTCCTAAACATCTACTGTTTCATTTGATGTTAAGTACATGAAAATATCCTGTATGGAAGTTATAATACTTGTTACAATTGTGTGATAATAGTTGTAATTCAATATTAGTAGTAATGCAAGTTATTATATATGGTAGAAATGATTACTGACTGACATTGCTCGGGCCGCTTAAAAATTTATCCTCAAATTAGTCAAACAAGAATTAGATTGGGCATGAAAAGAGTTAAAAGAAAATATACACCTAACTAAAGTCTATATACATACATACATTACATATATACATAATATGCTCTAAACTTACCAAAGCATAAATCCCATTACTAAAACTGTAAAATCAAGAGCTAAATAGAATATTAAACAGAAAAATATTTACGAAGAATTCGGCGGGACCAAAGATGGAAGGTAGGGCTGCTTAAATTCCAAGTATCATGCGGATATTGTTACAAACGCAATGAAGAAAACAATGTTTTACATGATATTCAACATCAAAGACAATGACATGGCCGAGTAAAATAATGTGTCGGTATTAGTATAGGTAAATCCACAATGTGTAAATATTCACTGATACAAATTATCAAGAGTTAAGTGTGTACTGTAGATGGTAGCTAGGAAGCTCAAACACTGGCAGCGAAAGTAGCTGTAAAAATTTTGTGGAAAAATTGAGAAAACAGCATTTCAAGTGATGAGGGTGTAATCGTAGAAAAACCCTGAATGTGTCAAGTAACGACGAAGGCTCGTGTGACTGTAGCTGCTGCTGTGTGCATAGTATAACAATTGACGTATGAGTATAATAGTACAGCGTGAGTAAAATAATGCAATGGTTTGTAGAAATATAAGTAAAAATAAACAAATATGTCTCCTGATACAATCTGTGTGGGTGTATCAGTGTGGGTAAATGGTATAGTAAACCCTTCATGCTCGCAGGGGTTAGGGAACAGAGACACGCGTGAGTATCGTAAATTCGCGAGCATGACATTACTGTAAATTGCGGCGTACAAGTCGACCAGGCGTACAGGTCGACTTCAAGATTATTAGCTCAAGAGTATGGGTTAGGCCTATACTTGCCATATAAGTCAGCCCCAAAAATTTGGTAGGCTACTGGTAGGCCAAAGCTTAAATGTAGATAGGCTACGGTATGGTATACGGTAACCTGTCACAAAAACACATAACACCACACCACTTATATGAAGATAATAGCCGCAAAGCCGCCCTCTGGGCGGACTTTTTGGCTAGCTCCTGCGGAGAGCTATTGGTGGGCCTTCGGCCCACCACCTGTGTTTGGTGGGCCCTCGGCCCACCAAACACAGACTCTCCAGATAGCCCCTTCTAGCTTTCCTGAAATCATGGATGTAGAAATGTATGTATTAATGCCAACCCATTCACTCACCCATTACCCATCACCCCCCACCCATTCACTCACCCATTACCCATCACCCCCCACCCATTCACTCACCCATTACCCATCACCCCCCACCCATTCACTCACCCATTACCCATCACCCCCCACCCATTCACTCACCCATTACCCATCACCACACACCCATTCACTCACCCATTACCCATCACCCCCCACCCATTCACTCACCCATTACCCATCACCACACACCCATTCACTCACCCATTACCCATCACCCCCCATCTATTCCCTCACCCATCACCCCCCACCCATTCACTCAACCATCACCCCACACCCATTACCCATCACCCCACCCATTCACTCACCCATTACCCATCACCCTACATCAAGGTTTCCTCAATTCTCGCAACCCACTTTTTGTTCACAATTCTCGCTAATAGGCTGCTAAAAAAAAAAGAGAAAAAAAGTGATCGGATCATCTCATAAGTGGGCTTAAAACCTTCCCCTGGTCAACCTGGTTCCAAAACTGTGCCATATGATGGGATTCCGCCACGGGGGGCGGAACCTATACCACACACACACACACACACACACACACACACACACACACACACACACACACACACACACAAACACAAACAGACAGACAGACACACTTTCGCTTATATTATTATAGATGAATCTTTACTATAGGTCCGCCTCTTGTTTTCACTTGAAAAACACCATAGTCCCCTGATAGTACTGCTACATACTGCATATTATAGTAAAACACGGTAGTATGACTGGACTGCACTTACCGGTGCCCTCCGCCATTTGCATATGTGGAAAAAACCTGCCCGTGTAGTTGTCTGACTGGCCGCTTGGGTTCAGTGGTGGTCAGTGCTTACAATCTGTGTATCAGCTGTTGGAAACAGCCTATGGTTTTGTGTTGATATAAACTGAATTTTTATTATTATTATATCATGTATTATACATGATAATTACATGTACATATTAATCTGTGTGTTAAATATGTTAAGTAAGTTCACCAAACACAAGTTTTAGTTGGAAATATTTGTGGTAACCTGCTGGAGTTACGGTAAGTGGTGTACAACGATTGTTAGTAGTGCTGATCCACTTGTTTGCCACTTGGTAGTAAAGGTTCGCATTTTATCCTAGCCGTATAAGTCGACCCCTAGTTTTGGAGAGATTTTTTCAGGTTAAAAGAGTCGACTTGTACGCCGCCATTTACGGTAGTTACCCCACCCGCCCCGAAAATAGGCTTGCAGTATAAAGAAAATGGATTTTGTTGCTTGAATGACAATGAAAATGATAATTATGGATGCAAATAATGCAAAATAGTATAAATTGTATATTACAGGTGTATTAATGATTAGTAATAGGATACAGTACTGTATAAATGTAAACAATTGGTACCGATCGTTACTTATGAGTGTTTTATTGTTGTTGTCCTTCCATCTTTTGTCCTCTACCCCTAGGCCAGCGGTCGGCAACCTGCGGCTCCGGAGCCGCATGTGGCTCTGGAGCCACATGTGGCTCTTTCAAGAGACCTGTGCGACTCCTGCCACCTACTTAAAACTGTCCAAATTATCGTATTAAAAAAAAAAAAAAAAAAAAATAATGGCATAGATTGCCGCAGTACAATAGTGTATGTGACCTAGGTCCTACCTAGGTCTCTAGGAAAATATTGGGATGAATTGTTGTACTTATTATTATTATTATTATTATTATTATTTTTATTTTTATTATTATTATTACATGCATTTTGCTTTATTTTTTAGTCTCAATTCCTATTTTATTAGTAAGAGATAATAAGAGGAAAATTTTATTGGTTCGTAATTTCCATTCATAATATACACTGCGGCTCCATCAGCACTGCTTTTCTGCCAAGTTTGAAGAAACTGCCTCCTCTCGAATTCTGGGTTGCCGACCTCTGCCCTAGGCCATAATCCTTCCCCCTTCTGCGTAACAGCTATATGTTTATGACATTCCTAAAAATATGCTGATTCATTTGATGTTAAGTACATGAAAATATCCTGTATGGAAGTTATAATACTTGTTACACTTGTGTGATAATACACACAACCCTCGTTTTCCCGGACTATTAGGGGGGAGCACTGGTCCGGGAACCGCAAACGTCCGGGAATCGCAACAGTCCGAGGCCATTACCCACCCCTGGACGTTTATCCTACTCTAGTATTTACTGTCCGGCAACCACCAATATCAACTACCCCGCCGCGGACTTTTACGTCACTTTGTTGTTGTTTTTATGGCTGCGAGGATCCCTTGGGGAGCACTATGAGCCCTGGTGATGTCCTATGATGCTATCACAGGCACTGTAGTTGACCTGTCTTCCTCAGGAAGGCACAGGTGAGGCGGATGACAGCGTGTTGCCAGGAGGGGGGGACGCCAGCCGCCTCCAGCAGGGTGGGCAGGTCACAGGTGGTGACGTTCAGGGTGAGGAGTTGAGAGCGTAGCACTACACGGTGGGAGTGGAAGCGCGGACACTGCAGCAGAAAGTGTTCAATAGTCTCAGAGACGTTCCTGCACCAGGGGCAGTGGGGGTCAGGGGACTGACGGAGGCGGTGCAGGTGAACCGCGAGTGTCGTGTGCCCAAATGTAAACAATATGACGTCACGTTCTTGATTTTAAAGTATTAAGGTGTAGTCACGCTCACCATCCTAAAATGTGTACATAGCAGATAACCGATCAACCGGTTCCTTAAAAAGGACGTGGTATAGCGCCACATACCGTATTTTACGGCTTATAAGACGCTGACTGCATCTTGGACGACGCACCCTGATTTTTTAAAGAAATTTCTAAGAAAAAAACAAAAAACTAATATTCTAGTAATATTCTACAGATCTTTGACCTACAGATCGTTTTGATGAATTCGCTTTGGGCATAGGTGGGCGCGATAACGAAAAAATTTATCACGATAACCGATAAATCAATAACGATAACCTTATCGGCGATAACCAATAATCGATAATTGGCGATAAATTTATCGCCCGATAAGGCGATAACCGATAAATCGATAAATCCAAAATTCCAATACTAGCGATAACGATATTGATATTTTAAATAAAAAATCTTAAATTCAATCAGTAAACTGTTAGAAAACCCTTCATTTACCTTTTGCACACTAATATCTTCTAAATTCAATGTTTATCCTGTCTCTTCACTAATGAAAAGTACTGTTTTTAAGTAAAATAACTACATTTGAAAGTTTAAACTACTAAAAATGTTTTGAGAAGACCTCAAGACGGTTAGCTGGGTTTAGAGTGTTGTTCGGTTCGCAGCTCGGACCTACCTATTTCTGCCTCCAAGGCACGCGCGGCTCGCCCCTGTACTAAACTGGAACCAAAAAATTAAATTATCGATTATCGCTAGTTTGGAACCAAAAGTATCGGCGATACCGATGAATCGATGACGCTTTAATTTTTTTTATCGGATGACTGATAACCCAATATCGTTATCGCGATAATTTATCGCGATAACGCCCACCTATGGCTATGGGTGATAACTTCCAGGATTGAAAAGAGCTTGTGATACATGTGACAGCCTGGTGGTAAATGCTGCATCAACACTAGCACACGATTAATCAACACTAGCAGGCATTGCAGAAAAAATTTCAATGAAAAAAATTATAAAAATGATTTTTTAACGGTAGTGGTGGTAAAATCTACCAATTTTCTCAGTAGATGCTAGCGGTGGTCCCAAGTGTCTTTCTGCTGCCGTGTTCCCATGTTATTTGGTATACCGTTCAACTTTTAGCTTGTATGCGATAGTATAAGTAAATTTTTTTGATGAATTCGCCATGGGTGGTAATTTTCAGGACTGAAAAAAGCTTGGATACGTGTGACAGCCTGGTGGTAAATGATACATCAACACTAGCAGACGATAGGTGGCGTTGTTGACGCCAATCTGCCGAGGTGGAAATTGTCGTGGAATGGCTCCCGTCAGTCCTAGTGGCAGACTCATATAGAGTCTTAGCTTGTGATACGTGGGACAACCTAGTGGTAAAAGATACATCAACACTAGCAGACGATGCATCATCACTACCAGACAATAGGTGGTGGTGTTGGTGGCAATCTGCCGAGGTGGAAGTTGCCGCAGAACGTCTCCCGCCATTCTTGGCGGCAGTCTCGTTCCATCTTGGGAGACGCATGAGTATTTTCCAGGGTATTTTTTAGGACAAAAAGTGCGTCTTATTAGCCGTAAAATACGGTAAGCGGTTATCGTGCCCGGAATTATAACCACCGACTGGATCCTGGAAAGTTTTCGTCGCCAGCCATTAGCCACGTGCAGCACCACCAGCCACGTGCAGCACCGGCCCACTTAACCCTTTCACGTCACCATTGTCATTCACTTTTTGTTGTCCCGCGTAAACCCATTGTCACCCGAAATGTCACGCGCGGGAAAAAAGTTGTACTTCCACCGCGTCTAGAAACTAAACTATTGAAGGTATCGAGTTCAATTATGTTTTGTTTTTAAGCTAAGATCATTTCCTATATCATACAATGTTAAAAAAATACGCTAGCGTGAAAATAACTTACAAAACCTCGAGTTAGAAGTTAAAAAAAAGAAGAAAATAACACCTTGCGGCAAAAAATGATATGCCAAAAATCAACTTATCATCATAGCAGATTTTTCTACATTCCATGACATAGCTGAATAAATTTCCTTTCCAATGAAGTATAATGTATTGTAATTCGCTCAAAAATAAAGCCATACAACGAAGTGAAAGATAGCGTAAAGTTTTTTTTTTAATAAATATATTGTATAATATAATATACAATATTATATTATACAAAATATATTTTAATATAATATATTGTAATTCTCTCCAACGGTCAAGTGAGTCTCACGTCAATCGTGCGCTTTTTAAGATTTTTAATAAATATTTTAAAATATTATTTTTGGATGACGCTCAAAGACGTCATTTGTACGTATGGCCTACACGTACCGGATGACGCTCTAAGACGTCATTTGTACGTGAAAGGGTTAAGGGGAGCGTCGCACGAATATTTCTGAAAAATATCAAAATATTCGAAAAAATTATCATGCATAGTTGAACACTTGAACAAGCTTGTGACAAAGTATTATAAAGAAAGCAGAAAAAATGAAAGAGTTATGGCTGATTTTCTCCCCCCCCTACCCCCCAAAAAATATCCGTACAAATTGTTATGATATTCACTGGCATAGGCAAACTGGCACCTCTCAGTCCCTCTCTGTGAGACAGAGGGTCATCTCAAGGCCTCAGTAGAGATGGAGTAAAGGGAGAAGCCGGGTGTCGCTGCTCGTCTCTCAGCCTTCCACCATTCCTGCTCCCTCCAGACCATTTACCATTTATTCAGCGCAGGATTGATCTACCTCACGCTCTCTACCTCCTCCACCACCATGCCGAGGACATCAAGGAATAAAGTGGCTCAGAGAGAGAGAATTCTGGGTGTAATTCAGCAAACTGTCCATGCGCGTATGACAGCTAGCACCCTTTTGTGACTAGTACCTTATGCAAAAGGGGGGACCAGATACCAGCTATGTCATATAGCACTTCAAGAGTGATAGAGCGTGGCTGCGAGAGTAAACAAACAAACCAGCATCTGCTCAGATTTACTGAGACTCAAGGTTTAAAGGCTGTGTGGCTTTTTAAACCGCGCGGCTTTTTAAACCGCGCACCTTTATACCTCTACTGAAAAATTAGCTTTTTCCAGTTTTCCTTTAATAACTTCGCCACTATTATACCGAATTTAATAAACAATATTTTAATGGAAAGAGGAATAAAGATGTGATTTTCTCATCTTTTGTTTTTTTTCAATTTGTGTAAATATTAGCAAATAATAGCAAATACATTTACGAGATCAAAGAAAAAAAAAATGCTAAACACTTAAGAAGAATGAAATTCAAAATTCTTAAAAGATGAATCGTTTGGATATGTTGTAATGCATATTTGGTCATTTTTTCATCAGTGCAAGTCATTGGATAAGAACGTTATTAAGAGTTAAATCTCTTTAAAAAAGTTATATTTTTTTTTGCAGTTATGTATCGAGATATGGATCTGAAAATGAGCTAGGATTATTTCGGCATAGGCATACTTTTGACAAAAAAAATCATGACAATCCACCGGTAATTAAGAAAGGGTGTGACGCTCCCCTTAATACTACTCGCGGATATGATCAAACCTTCAAACCATCAACCCATCTACCACTGATGAGTATACCCTAGTTAGTGCTAAATTCGGTAGGCTCTCAGTCTAGGTAGTTTTGGGTTTTCGCAAGGTGAGATTCACTTCAAATTAATTCTAATTTCCAAATTGGTGCCCAGAGTGAGGATTGTCTATGGGTATGTACAAGGTGGCCGTTGTTGAGCACAGCTTATGCCCTCAGCAACTAGCGGTGGAAAGTGTAGAGGTGAAGCTTTTCTGGCACTCCAGGTGGCCGGGCTGATAGATTTGACACAGACGCTCGTCTAAATGAAGTACCATATTTTATGGCTTATAAGACTATCTTGGAAGACGTACCCTGATTTTGGAAAGAAATTTCTAGGAAAAATATATAAAAATAAACAATTTTCTACCAGTAGTAAAATCTACCAATTTTCTCGGTAGGCGGTGGTCTTTCTATAGCTCTGTTCCCATGTTCTTTGGTGTATCCTACAACTTTTAGCTTGTATGCGATAGTACGTATTAGTAAATTATTTTGGTGAATTCGCCATGGGTGATAATTTCCAAGACTGAAAAGAGCTTGTGATATGTGTGACAGCCTTTGGGGAGGCGGTGGCCGAGTGGTTAGCGTCTTGGAGTAAGGTAAAGATGGGAGCATACGCTAAGTTGCGCGTGGCATGCGGTGCTCATCTCTGTGGCATTAGCCCTTAGAGCCTGTGGTGGGTGAGAACCCGTTACCCCGGGACACAGGGCTAGTGTGACTCCCGGGTTACCACAGTTACCTTCCCCAGGTTACCCCAGGTACCCATTTATCAACCCCGAAAGGAAGGAAGAACAGCTGGGTAGGCTGGTCACCGACTTGCCCTGGCCCGGGATCGAACCAGGGCCCGCAGATTCGTAGCCAGGCACGCTAGCCACTGCACCACAGAGGCGCCACCACGGAGGCACCACCGCGTCTTGGAGTGGTGAACTCAATGTTCCGAGTTTGAATCCTGCTGGGGGCAACTCTTTCAAGAGCCTGGTAGGGGAGAAGAAGGTCCCGAAGTTCAAGTCCCACCAAGGTGCAACTGTCAAATCCATCGTCGAGTGGCTGAAAGAAACCCGCATGCAGCAATTACCGGGTCTTCGAGTGCGGGTGTGACTGAGAAAACTCTAGGGGCTGCATGATTCTGACTGAAGATCCAAACATCATAGAAAATACAATCTTCACCTAAAACCACAGGTGTCAATATAAAAATCCAGCCTGCGCCACTAACGGGCAAGATCGACAAACATCAAGACTCTCCATAAGCCTACAGGCACTATAGGCTCCAATAAAAAATACATAAAAGAAAGCTGGTAGGAAATGATACATCAACACTAGCAGACGATAGATGGCGCTGTTGGCGGCGCTAATCTGCCAAGCCTCCAGAGGCTCGTAAACATCACAGCGTGTGGACAGATTAGTTGATTTTAATGTCTTATGGTATTTGAAATCCACACAACCCTCGTTTTCCCGGACCTCCATTTCCCGGATATCGGATATGCCGGACAAAATCCGAGGTCCGGGGATATGTCAGAGTCCTGGACAATTTTTTTTTTTTTTATTATTTTTTTTTTTACGTTGAAATGTCTGGTCCTGTCCGTAAATTGATAAAGTTGTCTGGTGGTTCGAGCGTCTCCTGTCACCCCTGGTCAGTGTCCGCGCCTCCCGCCAGGTGGCAGCATGCTCAGCGGTCGTATTGTTTACATTTGGGCACACGACACTCACTGTTCACCTGCACCACCTCTGTCAGTCCCCTTACCCCCACTGCCCCTGGTGCAGGAACATCTCTGAGACTCTTGAACACTTTCTGCTGCCTCCCGCCAGGTGGCAGCATGCTCAGCGTTCGTATTGTTTACATTTGGGCACACGACAGTCACGGTTCACCTGCACTGCCTCCGTTAGTCCCCTGACCCCCACTGCCCCTGGTGCAGGAACGTCTCTTGAAACTATTGAACACTTTCTGCTGCCTCCCGCCAGGTAGCAGCATGCTCAGCGGTCGTATTGTTTATATTTGGGCACACGACACTCACGGTTCATCTGCACCGCCTCCGTTAGTCCCCTGACCCCCACTGCCCCTGGTGCAGGAACGTCTCTTGAGACTATTGAACACTTTCTGCTGCCTCCCGCCAGGTAGCAGCATGCTCAGCGGTCGTATTGTTTACTTATGGGCACACAACACTCACGGTTCACCTGCACTGCCTCCGTTAGTCCCCTGACCCCCACTGCCCCTGGTGCAGGAACGTCTCTTGAGACTATTGAACACTTTCTGCTGCCTCCCGCCAGGTGGCAGCATGCTCAGTGGCTGTAAAAGTCCGCGGCGGGGTAGTTGATATTGGCGGTTTCCGGACAGTAAATACTAGAGTACGATAAACGTCTGGGGGTGGGTAATGGCCTCGGACTGTTGCGATTCCCGGACTTTTGCGGTTCCCGGACCAGTGCTCCCCCGTATTAGTCCGGGAAAACGAGGGTTGTGTGTACTTGTAACAGGTAAGTACTGAGGTACTGAGTACTGAGGAAGTACTACAACATTCGTCTTGGAAGACGCACAAGTATTTTTCAGGGTATTTTTTTGGGGAAAAAGTGCGTCTTATAAGCAATAATATACGGTACTCTAGTGGCCTCATAATCTCACAATTCTCTTCCTGGGGGTTAATGATATAAATAACGATTGTAGCCCCTAGAGTCATTATAAATAACATAAAGAGTACACACAACCCTAGTTTTCCCGGACTAATATGAGGGAGCACTTGTCCGGGAACCGCAAACGTCCGGGCATCGCAACAGTCTGAGGCCATTAACCACCCCGGACGTTTATCCTACTTTAGTATTTACTGTCCGGCAACCGCCAATATCAACTACCCCGCCGCGGACTTTTACGTCACTTTGTTGTTGTTTTTAGGGCTGCGAGGATCCCTTGGGGAATATGAGCCCTGGTGATGTCCTATGATGCTATCACAGGTGCAGTAGTTGACCTGTCTGCCTCAGGAAGGCACAGGTGAGACGGATGACAGCGTGTTGCCGGGAGGGGTGGACGCCAGCCGCCTCCAGCAGGGTGGGCAGTCACAGGTGGCGACGTTCAGGGTGAGGAGTTGAGAGCGTAGCACTACACGGTGGGAGTGGAAGCGCGGACACTGCAGCAGAAAGTGTTCAATAGTCTCAGAGACGTTCTTGCACCTGGGGCAGTGGGGGTCAGGGGACTGACGGATGCAGTGCAGGTGAACTGTGAGTGTCGTGTGCCCAAATGTAAACAATACGACTGCTGAGCATGCTGCCACCTGGCGGGAGGCCAGCCGCCGCCAGCAGGGTGGGCAGGTCAAAGGTGGCGACGTTCAGGGTGAGGAGTTGAGAGTGTAGCACTACATGGTGGGAGTGGAAGCGCGGACACTGCAGCAGAAAGTGTTCAATAGTCTCAGAGACGTTCCTGCACCAGGGGCAGTGGGAGTCATTGGACTGACGGAGGCGGTGCAGGTGAACTGTGAGTGCCGTGTGCCCAAATGTAAACAATACGACCGCTGAGCATGCTGCCACCTGGCGGGAGGCCAGCCGCCACCAGCAGGGGGGGAGGTCAAAGATGGCGACGTTCAGGGTGAGGAGTTGAGGGCGTAGCACTACATGGTGGGAGTGGAAGCGCGGACAGTGCAGCAGAAAGCGTTCAATAGTCTCAAAGACGTTCCTGCACCAGGGGCAGTGGGAGTCAGGGGACTGACGGAGGCGGTGCAGGTGAACTGTGAGTGTCTTGTCCCCAAGTGTAAACAATACGACCGCTGAGCATGCTGCCACCTGGCGGGAGGCGCGGACACTGACCAGGGGTGACAGGAGACGCTTGGACCGCCGGACAACTTTGTCGATTTACGGACTGGACCAGGCATTTGTCCGAGACTCTCACATATCCCCGGACCACGGATTTTGACCGGCAAATCCGATATCTGGGAAATGGAGGTCCGGAAAAACGAGGGTTGTGTGTATCTGTTCTCCGACTGCGAGTGCAATGGAGGAAACACCAGGTGGCAGCATGAGCCTGACTGAGGATCCGAAAATCACAGAAAATGGGATCTTCACCACAGGTGAAGACCACAGGTGTCACTATAAAAAGTCCAGCCTTTGCCACCAACGGGCGAGAGTGACCGACATCACGACTCTCCAGAAGCGCCTACAGGCACTATAGGCACCAACGTAAAAAAAAAAGAGAAAAAAATACTTTAGTTACATGAATAAAAACGCATTACCTCTGGAATTCCTAAGCTATGTTTATTTTGTTCTTGTATATTTATAGTTTTGGACCGCATGTGTACAGAAGAATATGTAAACTGTAAATAGAAAATGAGTGAAACTGCTTTTTCCTACCTATACATTGTAGAATGATACAGTCTATAATATGATACAGTATATTTACAATGTCAAGAGCCGTGAGATTTTAGAAATAAAAATAATTGAGGTGGATAGCTATTACCAAATCACCACAAGGGGTGGAAGACATCAAAAAAGGTTGAAGAGCACTGGTATAGAGTATAGAACCAAATAAGTAAAAAGTGTCAAGTTTCACCATTCGATATATACAGTAAAACCCTTATAACTTGGCATTGTATAACTCTGAATTTGATATAACTCGGCAAGGCAAAGACAAATATTTTTTTTTTTTTTTTTTTTTTGTAAACATCTATGCCTTAGCGCCTGTAGGCAGTGACCTCCAGGGTTCAGATGGTAGGCCCTGGAGGCTCACTTGAGGGCTCTGATGGTTGGCCCTCGCCCGTGGTGGCGCAGGCAGGATTTTTATAGTGACGCCTGTGATTAGAGGCTCATGCCGCCCCCTGTGTCCTCTGATGCACTCGCAGTCGAAGGTAGAGTTAATGGACATGGCATGTGGGTGTTCTTAGGCCACTCGACGGTGCAGAAAGATTTTAAGTGGATTTATGGGTCTCACTCGGGATCGAACTCTGGTCTTCAAGAACACCACCCGGTGATTGCGTAAGTGATACCAGTGTTAAAATGCGATAGAGTCCCCCTAACATCTTCTACATGTTACAACAAGGCTCCCCTCTCCTTGGATTACATGCCTGCTGCTACCCGTTCACTGGTAAGTGTTGTTTTTATGCCTTTACAGTACTGTATTTACACTTTTTGTTATTTTTTATTTGCTATTTTTATTTTTCTATTATTATTTACCCATATCAGAGGAGGGCATTTGCATAATTCGGCATGTTAAATAACTCGGCAAGGGCCAGAGCCCCTATCGTGCCGAGTTATAAGGGTTTTACTGTACATACAGGACCCTCCCGAGTTTCGCGCTTGCTTTCTTCCGAAGGCATAGCGTGAAACTCGCGGATCGCGAAACTTGGGTATTGAAAACACTGTAAAAATGCTTATTTAGTCCGATGCGAGGTGTACCTACCCTATTTTACAACATATAAGACTCACTTTTTTACCCCAAAAAATATCCTGAAAATGACCCAAGCCCCCTGTCCACCCAACAGTGAATGGGTACCGGGTGTTAGCCAAGGGTTTGTGACCCGCCTCCTGTGGTGGTGGCTTCGGCCAACACTACGTAGCGGAGAGGAGAGGAGGAGGAAGAGAAGGGAGGAGAGGAGGAGGAAGAGAAGGGAGGAGAGGAGCTTGAGCTTGAACTTGAGTTGGGAGTCACCCAGCGGATGCTGTCGGTGAAGCCTTTAGTCCGGTGTTCTCCCACACACGTATTCTGTCCTATGAACGATACTTGATCTTGATCTTGATATTACAGGTGGCCTATTCTTCATAGGCCTGACCTTTGAACCGGTGTTGCATAAAATAAGTAGCACCTGACCTCACCCCCCCGCCGATCCTTACTTATTTACCACAAAATACTCCTTTGTAAGTGATTAAGAAGGACGTGTGTGGTACTGTGGTTGCTGGAGGTACTGGAAGAGGCAGGAAAGAAGAGAGGAAGGCATTGGAGGTACCAGAGAGAAGGGAGGAAAGCATTAGTGTAGTGATTAGTTAGTAAGAGCAAGGCATTGAGTGATCTAGCTCTGTACACGCCTATGTCTATGTTAGTGTGCTTTTATGTATGACAAGGCAGGTGAAGGGATTATCTTGTTAAAAACTTCCATCTCTGTCTTTCTCGATTCGTCTTCTTGTGACCTTGACGCCAACCATCACAGCCCTCAAGTGAACCTCCAGGGCCTACCATCCCACCCCTGGAGGTCACTGCCTAACGGCGCTGTAGGCACACACACACACACACACTGACACAAACACACAAACTGAAGAAGTGGTATCTAAAAGAGAAAGAGTAAGAGAAGACAGTTCAAAGTAAAATGAAAAAGGATGGCGGGTATCGTACACAAATATAAATGGGCTAGTGTCAACATTAACAGAAGTAAACGATTACCTGAGAGCCAAGAAACCAGACATATTGGGTTTAGTAGAAACGAAGCTGAGTGATTCTGAGGATGTGCCAGTTGGGGAGGGTCAATATAATGTATGGAGGAGAAATAGAAATCAGAAAAAGGGAGGTGGTGTAATGGTGTTAACAAGGAAGGATGTGGTAGTAGGGAATGTGGAAAAAAGGAGAAGGTATGGCAGAGGTGTTGAAGGTAGGGTTGGTGATGAAAAAAGGAAGAATAAGAGACTTAGTACACGTATACGTTCCACCTAAGACAAATTCCTGGGGAAGAGAGGAGTAAGGAGACATGATAAGAGACACAAGCAAATGTTTAAAGAATACGATGGAAAATTGTGAGAACATAATTTTGATGGGAGATTTTAACTGCAAAGAAGTTTGCTGGGAAGAATGGTACACTGAAGGTGGAGAAGACTCATGGGGTGGTACATTGTTGGATTTAGTAATGAATAACATTATGACTCAGTGGATTAAAGAGAATACAAGATTCAGAGGTAGCGAAGAACCATCAAGACTAGATCTACTATTGACGAAAGAACTAGAAGTAATTAGTAAAATAAATTATCAGAGCCCACTTGGAAAGAGTGACCATGTACTTATTGAATTTGAAGTAAATGATAGCAAAAAAGAGGGGAGAAGAGAAGAACACAAGATAGGAAGATACAATTATGGAAAAGCAGACTTTGACGGATTAAGATCATTTTTCGGAGAGACAGACTAGAGTAGTTTCCATGCAACAAGGAGTACCCAGAAAAAATGGGATGAGTTCATCCGAATTTACACAGAAAGAATAAATAGTTATGTTCCAAGGATAGTTATCAGAGAAAAGAAAAAGAATGAATGTTTTAACAGAAAATGTGAATTAGCAAGACTAGAAAGAGAAAAAACATGGAATACAGTCGGCGCAAAAAAACTTAGGACGGCAAAAAATTTAGGGTGGGAATAACGTCCTTAGCTGTTTTGACAATTTCGGTGGGATCAATTGATTTTTTTAACGTTTTTTGTATATCTGGTAGTGCATTAAGGTGTCTGCTGTAGATTCCTCGCTACTCCCTGCTCTGAATCTTTCAAGTAATCATAGGAAGGGGTTTTTTGTTTTTTGGTTCTCCACCCTTTTTCCTACCCCCCCTTTCGTCCCTCCACCCTTCCCTTACCCCCTTTCCTCCAGGTCTATTTAAAGGGAAATTATCCCGGGAAAAATCTCTATAAATTGTGAAGAGGTCCCATTAGAAAAACCGGGTATCGGGGGGGGAAAAAAATTTGGGCCCAAAAATGCGAGGGGAATGTGTTTTTAAAAAAATTTACCGTCTGGGGGTGGGTGCGGGGGGGGCGCAAGGGGGAAACTTAGAGGGACTTTTTTGGCGGGGAAAAAAAAGGGTCAGGGTGCCCAAAAAAAGTTTCCCAAAGAAGATGATCAACTCCCTTAAAAAAAGAAAGGGTTTGAGTCAGAAAATCATTTTGAGCAGTTGTTTCAGCCTTCTTTGAAGCTTTTTCTTGGTCGCCCTGCCCCTTTTTTCCACCCCAAAAAAACGGGCTCTAATTTCACCAACTTGCGCCCCCCCTGCACCACACCGAAAAGGGATTTTTGGGAAACAAACATCCCCCCTCGCTATGTGGCCAATTTTTTCCCATTTTGATAAAAGGTTTTAAACATATGTGACATTTTTCAAAATTTGTTTAGAGTTTTCCCCGGGCCCACAAGGTTTTAGTAGACCTGGAGGAGGGGGTTTGGGGGAAAAGAGGGGGAAAAGGGGGGTTTTTGGGAAGGGTTTGGAAAACCCAAACACAACCCCCTCTTCCTATGATGATTTTGGGAAGATTAGAGAGGCATTTTGCGGGGAAAAAAAATCAAAAAACCCCCCACCCAAGACACCTTAATGCACAAACCAATTTTAAAAAAAAAACGTAAAAAAAATCAATTGATTCCAGGGGGAAAAATTGTCAAAACACCCAAAGGCCCGTTATTCCCGCCCAAAAATTTTTTGGAAACCTAATTTTTTTGCCCGACTGAGTTGGGGGAAAAAAAAGGGGGGGTTTTAAACCCTTTTGGGGGGAAGTACAAAAAAATAAAAAATGAATATTTTTAAAAATCCGAAGAAAAGGGAAGAAAAAGAAAAACCCTATGAGAGAAATATAATGGGGAAAAAAGTAAAACAAACCCAAAAATTTTCTTTTAGATATATAAATAAAAAAAAAGAAAAAAAGGGAAAGGAAATTTAGACAGCTAAAGGGTAGAAGGCATATTTGTAGAAGTTTGCTTTTACAACAGGCTGAGGAAAAGGGAAAAAGGTGCTTACAGAAGGTTTTTTAAAAGAGAAGTAAATTTTAAAAACGAAAAATAAATAGCAAAAGAAAATAAAAAGGGAAAAGACATAAAAGTAGACGTAATAAAAAAGAAAAAAAGGCTAAGGGGAAAGTAAAGATGTGAGAAAAGCCCAGGGCCCAGATGGTGCGAATTGGATAATAAAGAGTCCCAGTAACCAACTAGCGGGAAAAAGTTACATAGTGTAATTAAAGTTCACCAAGGAGAGCAGATTTCCCAATTTGGTTTGGGGAAAAGAGAAAATATTGTCCCAAATTTCACAAAGGGGGAGAAAAAGGGAAAAAAACCTTAAATTCCCGGCCAGTATCATTAAAAGTGTAGTGGCAAAAATGTGTAAAAAAAATTTAAAGGGGACGATGGTTAAAATTTTGGGAAAAAGAGCCCAAACACACTCGCAGGTGGTCAGTTTGGTTTTTAGAGGGGGAAAGGGCTTTTACAACAAAATTTTATTAAGCTTTTTACTGAGAGTATCGATTGGGGGCACAGGAAAGAGAGGGGGGGGTCGATTGCATATACTTGGACCTAAAGAAGGCATTTTACAAGGGGACCTCATAAGGGACTACTCTGGAAGCTAGAAAAAGTAGGAGGATTGAAGGGTGGTTTTCTGAAGTGGATTTGGGAAGGGCTTTTTTAGCCAAAAAGGAAAAGATGAGAACAGTAATAAAAGATAGAAGAGAAATGGTTTCAGTGTTGGGGTTTTCCCCAAGGATCAGTATTGGCCCCAGTGATGTTTTGGGGCTATGTAAAGATATGATAAAAGGGATGGGAAACAGTAATGTGAGTTTATTCGCTGAAGATGCTAAAAATTTCTAAGAAAAGAGAAAGTAAAAAAGGGCTTTTTGAGGATTTAAAAAAAGGATCTAGATAAGATTTTTTAGATGGAGTCAATTATGGGAAAAAGGAGTTTTTTAAAGCTTTAAAAAATGTAAAGTGAGGAAAAAGGGCAGTAGCCAAAAAAAAGAAGAGAGGGAAAGTATTCGATGGGGAAAGAATGGATAATTTAAAACAAAGGTCACCCCCATAAAAAAAAGGGAAGAAAAAGGGGAAAATTTAGAGAATACAAAGAGCCCGCCCCCAAAAAATGGGTCAAAACCTGAGAGATTTAAAAATAGGGGGGAAAAAATTTCAAGGGCTAAAACTCCCAAACTCTTGAGGAAAAAAAAGAGGGAAAAGGGGGGGATTTGGGAAGCAGTGTATAGAGCAAACAATGGGCTTTAAAAAAATTTATAGAGAAAGGGTCTGTTTGTGTGGGGGGCGATAGAAATTCAAGAGGTCATGAGAAGAAATTTAAAAAACCCCAACATGCAAGAGGGACACAAAAAAAAAACCGCTTTTCCCGTTTTTAGAAGATAGGGAAACCCGGAACAAACCTTGTGCAAAAGGATTTTAATTTCCCAAAAAGTATTCAGGAAATCCCCCAAAAAAAAGCTGGAAAAATAGTAGATTTTGGAGGAAAGGGACAGTTTCGAGCCCTAGCTCTTTTCATGTATGTTACAACTAGGTAAATACAAATAGGGAAAATTTCACACCACACAAAACTTTAGATGGAGTCAAATTAAAGGGGAAAAGGAGCTTTAATTTCTAAAAAGTTTTTTAAATTTATGGAAAAAGGGAAGTAGCAAAAAAAAAAACAGAAAGGGGGAAAGTATTCGATGGGAAAAAGAATGGATGATAAAAAAAAAGGTGAAAAAAATCTGGGGGGTAGGGGTTATGGACAATTTTTCACCTGAAAAAGCATTAAAAAGGGTCACAGGAGATACATATCAGTTTTGAGGAAAAATAAAAAAGGGGTTAAAATTTTCTGGATGAAGAGGGGGTGATTAAGAAATTGATAACATCTTTGGGTTTGACCAAGGTTGGAATATGGGGCAGTGATTTTGGTTTACCACATAAAAAGAAGGATATAAAAAAGATTGAGGAATACAAAAAAAACAGCCCCAAAAAGGGGCCCAAACCTTGGGGAGATTTACCATTTGAGGAAAGACTTTTAAGGGTGAAAACCCCAACTCTTTAAAAAGAAGAGAAAGGGGAGATTTTTTTAAACCCGTGTTTTAGAAACTCAAAAGGGTTTTTTTTTAAAAAAATTTATAGAGAAGATCGTTTGTGTGGGCGATAGAAGTACAAAAAGGTCATTTAGAAGAAAATTTAAAAAGGGCAACATGCCCAAAAGAACATACACAAAACAGGGGTTTCCCCCTTTTTAGAAGCAAGAAGCCTGGAACAACCTTTGGTGCAAAAGTATTAAGCAAGAAGTATTGGGATTCAAAGGAAAACGGGATAATAGTAATTTGGAGACGGACAGTACGAGCATAGCTCTTTTTCTGTTTTACAACTGGAAAAATAAACTAGGTAAATACACCACCACCCCCCAAAAAAAAAAAAAAAAAAAACATGTACGAAGCTGCGCGAAAGTCGGGGAAAAATGCGCGAAAAGTGGGGGATTTTCCCAAGATAGGGCCTTAGGTTCCCCCTGGCATACTCGTAAACGAAATTCGTAAGAAAATACATAACATTGGTAAACATGGGTTTGGTTCCAGGACCCCATCAAAGAATTTTTTCAAGCAAAAATAAACATAGAAACCAACAAAAACCAGCGTCTAATTACCCACATGTACTACCATCTGTAAAAAAAAGCTTTCTGAAAGGAAAATATCCCAAAATAAACATAACTCCATTAATTAAAAAAACATGATAAAAAGCCAAAAAAGACGTTGTACTGTGGGGGATGCCCGTGATACAAGAGAAGGTAGTGTTGGCCCAAAGGTTTGGGGGGCGCCACCTGCTAATTACCCCTAAAGGTCAGCCCGCCATATGTTTTAATTACCCTTCAGGTCAAGCCTTGCTAGGGGTGACCTGACTGCGGCCCTAAGGTTGGGGCCGCACCCCTCTAATTACCCTATAGTCGGGCCAGCCAAATATGCTTAATTAACCCTTTTCGGGTCAGGGCTTGCTAGGGGTAACCTGACGGGTAAACCCAAAATCCCCCTCTGTCCACCCCGGGATGGTAGGGCGTGCTTTTTGTTTTTTTTTTTGATAATTTTACTCCCCCCATTTTGAATGTCCTATCTGGATTTTTCGATTCGTATATTAAAAATAGACCTAATTTATCAGCTCATCATTTTTTTCTCGAAAACCGAATGCTCTATGACGGGGACCCCCCTGTGTAATATTATATATATATATATATATATATATATATATATATATTTTAAAATATTATATATATATATATATATATATAATATATATATATATATTATATATAATATAGATAATATATATATATATATATACCTATTTCCCGGGCATAAGCCCCCCAGTTTTTTCCCAAAAAAGGGGAAGAAAATTTTCACCCGGGTTTAAATGCGGCCTATTAGCGAATGAGAGGTCAGGGATAAGCAAAACAGCCGGTGGGTTTAAAAAGGGGTCTGGAGTTATCTGGTTGAGCAGTAGTCCTGGCGCAAATTTGTAACTGTGTTATCAACAGAGATAATACAAGAAAAGGTTGGATTTTTTAAAGAAAAAACATGAGCGGGGCAACAAGAAGCGTTGTTGTGCCAAGATGGCCGTGTCAGGTAAACATAAACCACCCCCCGGCGTCTCTCCAATGTAAAACGTCTGATATCTCAGGTCTGCCGCTTCACCTGGGATACTTCACTCGGCGAAGCCCCCGCGCCCCCCTTGGGCATTCCCCGCTCAGCTCCTCCCCGCCCCATGGAAAAAGACATACCCGCATATTAGATGTCGTTTTTAACCGCATTCGATAGGGCAAACAAGTTACAAAACATTTGGGAAAAGATGATAGAAGGGAGGCGAAAAGGGTTGCGGGAAATTTTTCGCGGAATGGTATTGTTGATAAAGGGAAATAGTAAACAAAGAGCGTTTTAAAATTTTTATTTGAAGGAGTGTGACGGTGAGGGGGTGGTGTGTATCTTGGGGAGTCTGATACACACAAGGATGGGAAAGGGCGTCCTAGCCTTGTATTTATTTGCAGCGAGTCATTGACAAGTGCGGCAAGGGGTCGCGGGGGTTATCTTGTGTGTCCGTGGCTGATAAATTTACCTGGCTGGTGTTGCAGTTGTGTCGGTGAGGACAAGTCAGGTCGGTCAGGTCACCTCTAATTTTGGGCCCCCAGTATGGGGGGGGCCCCTAACCCGATGAGGTTGTGAGTGGTTTGTGTGTTAGCACCGTCGTGGTAAGAAAAGGTGAGATGGAGACAGCATAGACCTTTTAAAAACCACTGGACCCTTCAATCCTCACCCCTTTACTTTTCCGGAAAAGGAAAACTGTATGAAAGTGCTAATAAAAAGGTTTTGCAACGGTACCTTAGATGGGACAAAAATTTTCTACACGGTACACCAAGCCAAAGACCCACACGGCGCCACACCGTCCGATAAAGGCCGAATCACACCAACCATCTGGTGACACGGCCCGTCTCATCCTTTCGTTAGAATTTCATACATTCAAACAAATAGACGTGTTACACTAAACGGGCGCCGCCTCACGGCCCCAATACATCACCGTCCTGTATGAACGGTTTCGGGGAAGAATATTTTAAAACGTAATGAATTTTTTTCCGTGCTGAAAATGTCTTTTTAAGACTTATGTCCCAAAAACAGGCCCTTTTAATTTTAAACTCCTCTTCTTCATCCAAAATCGAAGTGCTATTAATGCAATTTTTTTCAAACCATAGCCTTGAGGCACCATGTTGCTTAGAGGGTGAGCGGGAATGCCGAAAATGACGGAACCTTACGAAAGGGGAATAAAAGGGAAACGGCTGGGGGAACGCTACCGTGTTTTCAGACTGTGAACCAGCCTTCACCTGTAGCTACCTTCCTGAAAAAGATTCAACCCCGCGACGGATAGATTCTAGGTGTAAACAGGGCAAATACGTCGATCCCAAACGGTCCCTTCAACAATTACAACAATAAAACAAGGTAGGATGGTTACCTTACGGTTTTATCTAAATGTCTTCGTAAATTTTTTTATTGGGCACCCGTTTTTCGAGACCAAATTAGTCCCCCAAAATATTTTTGATGTGTTTTAAAATTAATTGGCTCTCGTTTTTGGGGGAAATAAAGTTTTTTTAATTGGGGGGGGGGGGGGGGGGGCATTCCCCCTTTCCGGGTTTTCCCCCAAAAAAACATGCTCCCTCACACGCCATATTATTGGGTAATTTTGTTTTTTCTCTATATATGTTACAAACCAAACCCCCCTCTAACCTAACCAATCTGATTTAACCAAATTTAACTTTCTGGCTGAAAAACGGTAGATTTCGGACTACTGTAATGCCATTATTATTCAATTACGCAAGGGGAAGGGGGTTCAAAATACTCTGAATAAAAGAAAGCTACACGATGATTTAGGTAAGAGCCCTAGGACTTTTGAAAGCTCACTACCAAAAAATCCCAAATATCTATGCAAATTTTTCCACAAGGTCTAAACCTAGCAGAAAAGCAACAAAGGCATCCTAAAAATTTAAATCTAAGCATAGTCATAGGTAGAAAAATATGAGAATATCAATTCATAGGGGCTCCTGCAATATTTATGACCCATTTTTGGTTTCCCTGTCATTCCTTTTTCATTTTAACTAGTATAATTTCTATTCACATTCATGCATGTGAATATTTTTATTTAGGACATGTCATAAACCCTTTGCTTTTCCCCCACAAATCCCTTTTTTTTTCTTTTTTTTTTTTAAAAACTTGAAAATTTACGAAATTTTTTTTTTCCCTCAAAAAACACCAATATTTTTTTTCTTCAAAACCTTTGTAAAAAAGGGGTGGTCTTTTGCGGAGGTGCGTCTTTTGCGCCGGCAAATACGGGAATACATATACACAAACCTCGATATAACCGACTAAAGGTGGGAGGGGTGGTCCGTTTAAAGCGATGTCCGTTATGCGAGGGTTTTTTTCCCAAGGGTGGAAAAATCTGGGTTAAAAAAAAGGAAAATTTTTGGGAAAAAAATTAGAAAAAAATCACAAAAAGAAGCAGACCCTTTTAGCTATGTTGGGAGAAACAGGACTGGGCTAAAGCTGGATTTTGGATGCTCCGTGCTGTGTAAAAATGAGAATTAATCACAAACACAACCAGACCCTGAGCTATGTTTGTAAGGAAAAAATGACTGGTGCTTGAAAAAGCAAGCTCGCCCAACTGCCGGGGGGGATTAGGGAGGTTAAGTCTCCAGGCTGCTCATTACTGCTTTGGGGATGCTATGAAAACCATTATTCTAGTTTTAATGTAGACATTAACACATTTTAATGGCCCTTATTCTACAAATGAGTAAAAAAGATAAAAAAAAATGCAAGGCCTTTATCCACGCCTGGCGTCATTTCCCCGCCCGGCAGCGCAGCGCGGCCCCCCCAAAACGTGTTGTCGTTTGACATAATTATAAACACAAGTTACCCAATACACATGATGACATATCCTTTCCTATCCTTACTTTTCATCAACTTGAATTTCAAGCATATTCTCGAGTTTGTCCTCAGCCTTGCGAAAATCACTCACGTTTTTTTCTTTACCCATACTCAAAACACCCCCGGGCGACAGAAAACCCAGACTACCTTTAAATGGTTCTAATTTCTTGCAAACAGTAAAAAAAACCTTTTTAACTCGGCACTGTATAATCGGGGGTGTGATGGTTGGGCCCTCGGTGGGGGGCCAGGGGATTCTTATAGTGACGCTGTGATTAGAGGCTCATGCCCCCCCCCTGTGTCCCCCCCAGCACTTGAGTCGAAGGTAGAGTTAATGGGGCAGGGCTAGTGTTTTCAGTAATTAAGTCTCAAGTGTGTAAAATTGGTTTTTTACAGGTAAGTACACTCGATACAATAAGACGAGTTGTGATTATAAAGTGATTAAAAGGGTCAGTTTTAAAACACCCAGTCCCCCTAAATCTTTACATTTAAACAAAAGGTCCCCTCCTTGGGTTACATGCCTGCTGTACCCTTCATTGGGAAGTGTAGTTTTTTTGCTTTTTTCAGTACTGATATTTTTTTTTTTTTTTTTTTTTTTTTTTTCTTTCCCTATCAGAGGGGAACATTGCATAATCGGCACATTGAATAATCAGAAAAGGGCCCCGAGCCCTTCGTGCCGAGTTTTAAGGCTTTTACGTACTTTGATTCACACGTTTTTTTTGTACTTCCCCTTTTGTTTCGATGCCATAATGACTTTCACTGCACTGCAAGCTAAATAAGCATTAAAAAAAACGGAAAAAACAGGCAAAAAAAGCTTAAAAAAAGTTGTAAGCAAGGGTCCGACTTTTCATATATGTACCAAAGCGCTCCGCTGGGAGCACTTTTGTAAAGGGGCTGTCACATTAGCTCCCTTTTTGCGATCTCAGATGCGAGTCTAACGAGTTCCGACGAGCCAACCATTATGCAGCCCCTTCACATTTTTAGTAGTTTTGTTTCAACGATTTACAAAAAATTTTTTACATAAATAATGAAAGCAGCGATGCCCGCCTGGGTGCGGAGCCATGTTTGTTTACATTCGACGTGCAAATAGTCAGACGAACAGCTGTGTATTTTCCTGTTGTATTTACCTGTTTTTAAAATACAGGAAAAGAGCTATGCCGTACTGTCCCGTCTCCAAATCTATATTATCCGTTTGCCTTTGAAGTCCGGAAAATTCTTGCATTAATCACTTTTGCATCAAAGGGTTTTTCCAGGGTTCTATGCTTCTATAAGGGGAATGTATTTTTTTTTTCCCTCTTTCATGTTGCCTTTTCAAAATTCTTTCAGACCTCTTCACTCTATCGTCCCACACAAACAGTCTTCTCTTCAATTTTTTTTTCCCGGCCCCCTTGATGCCCTTTCACTGCTAAAAAAACTCCCCTTTTCTTTTTTTCTCAAAGAGTTGGGAGTTTTAGCTTTAAAGTCTTTCCTCAATGGAAACTCTAGGGTTTTGGGGCCATTTTGTGGTGCTCTTTATTCTTCAATCTTCCTTATATCCTTCTTTTTTTTTGGTGACCAAATCAAATGCGCATATTCCCAAAACCCTTGGTCGAAACAAAGATGTTATCAATTTTTTTGATATTTTTTCTTCGTCCAGATATTTGAAAAGCCATTCTTATATTCCTCAGCAAAATGATATTTATCTCCTTGTGTCTTTTTTAATGCTTTCAGGTGACAAAATTGTCCCCTAATCCGTATTCCCAGATCTTTTTAACCCCTTTTTTTTTTTTACCATTTTATTTTTCCCCTCGAATACTTTCTCTCGTCTCTTTTTGCTACTGCCCACTTCCATCACTTTATTTCATTTTTTAGCATTAAACTCCATTTCCCTAGTTGACTCCCTCTGAAAAAACTTTTCTAGACCTTTTGTAAATCTTCACAGTCCTCCCTTTACTTTCTACTTTTCTTAGTAATTTAGCATCGCAGCGAATAAACTCTATAAAATGTTCATCCCTTCAATCATTTACATAGACCAAGAACATCACTGGGGCCAATACTGATCCTTGAGGAACTCCACTTATCACACTGCACCATTCTGACTTCTGATCTTTTATTACTGTTCTCATCTCTCTGTTGCTCAAAAGTCTTCCATCCACTTCAGCAAACCACCCTTCAATCCTCCTACATGTTCTAGCTTCCAAAGCAGTCTCTTGTGAGGTACCTTGTCAAATGCCTTCTTTAGGTCCAAGTATATGCAATCGACCCACCCCGCTCTTTCCTGTGTCACATCGATCACTCGAGTAAAAGCTTAATAAATTCGTTGTACATGACATTCCTCCTCTAAATCCAAACTGGCCACCTGCGAGTGTGTTTGTTTCTTCCAAATATTTCAACCATCTGCCCTTCACAATTTTTTCACACATTTTTGCCACTACACTTGTTAATGATACTGGCCTGTAATTTAGTGGTTCTTCTTTGTCTCCTCCTTTGTGAATTGGCACAATATTTGCTCCGTGTGTCTGACGCTGTGCAGTCTCCCGGGGTAGAAGCTTTAGCTAACACTAGAGGAGAGGAGGAGGAGAGGAGAGGAGAGGAGAGGAGAGGAGAGGAGAGGAGAGGAGAGGAGAGGAGAGGAGAGGAGAGGAGAGGACCTACGAAGCGAAACTTAAAGTAATCGTCCATACCCATTTATTTTGCCTAATTATGTTGAATTCAAAACACCTAATCCACCAAAAATAATTGATTTCCAGGCCTTTTTTTTCGTAAAAACACTATTTTTGTAAAAAGCGCATGAAAAAAAAAATCTTCCCTCCAACAGGGCTACGAATGTTATTGATGATGTCAGAGGAGGAACGCTCCAATGTAAACATCTGTCTGACACCTGTCGGCAAATGTTATGATGAGCGATTGTACTTCGGTGTCAGACAGTGAATCTGTCGCTGTGACAGATCTAGAGTACGGTGCTCAATCTGAGACCGAAATAAATGACGCTGCTCGCGTATACTATGAAGAAAACGGACCTCAGATTGTGATGGGAGCCCAACCCTATATAATGTTTGAACCAGAATACGAGGCGGACGAACAGATGTTAGCGGCAACAACAACCCCTTACACACAACAACTCCTTACACACAACAACCCCTTACACACAACAACCCCTTACACACAACAACCCCTTACACACAACAACCCCTTACACACAACAACCCCTTACACACAACAACCCCTTACACACAACAACCTCTTACACACAACGGTTTATCCCCAATGCGGCTGCGGGCCCTATGCGGCCGCCTACGGCAATATAAGTAACTTTTAGGGGGTTATAGTGAGGCTAGGTTAGTAACTTTTAGGGGGTTATGGTAGGGTAAGGTTAGTAACTTTTAGAGGTTATAGTGAGGTTAGGTTAGTAACTTTTAGGGGTTATAGTGAGGTTAGGTTAGTAAATTTTAGGGGGTTATAGTGAGGTTAGGTTAGTAACTTATAGTGAGGTTAGGTTAGTAACTCTTAGGGGTTATAGTGAGGTTAGGTTAGTAACTTATAGTGAGGTTAGGTTAGTAACTTTTAGGGGATTATACTGAGGTTAGGTTAGGTTAGGTTAGTAATTTTTAGGGGTTATAGTGAGGTTAGGTTAGTAACTTATGACATATCTTATGTTTAACATATAGTTATATATGTTAAACATAACGTACAATGAACATATACGTATGACAATAGTTTGCTCTTCGCGACTGCCCTTTATATACTATGTGGATCATACGGGCGGTCGCATAAGGTGGTGACCCACACAACAACCCCTTACACACAACAACCCCTTGCACACAACAACCCCTTACACACAACAAACCCTTGCACACACAACCCCTTACACACAACAACCCCCTTACACACAACAACCCCTTACACACAACAACCCCTTACACACAACAACCCCCTTACACACAACAATTGGTGATAGTTATGGTGGTGACACACAGCAACACAACAGCATCCGGTGAGTGAGTGAGTGAGTGAGTGAGTGTGTGTGTGTGTGTGTGTGTGTGTGTGTGTGTGTGTGTGTGTGTGTGTGTGTGTGGTGAGTGTGTGTGTGTGTGTGTGTGGTGTGTGTGGTGTGGTGAGTGTATCACTACAAATCCTTGCCAATTTCAACTTCCCGTTCCAATCTGCCCTAGTCCGCCGCACTAATCTTTTCAACACATTTAACGTTGTCGTATCAGTCGGAAACGTGTGCAAACTTTTCTCAAAAGGCACAACTGTCTTGTTCCACCTATAAAGGATAAATGCATGTGGCATATCGCAAAAAAAATGATCAGAAACACCCAAAAATCTTCAAGTACACGCAAACCTCGATTTCCCGGACTAATGGGGGGGAGCACTGGTCCGGGAACCGCAAAAGTCCGGGAATCGCAACAGTCCAGGAATTACCCTAAAAAAAAATAAAAAAAAATTCCGATGCCTTTACCCACCCCCGGCCCTTTTTACCCTACTCTGGGTTTTTTACTGTCCGGAAACACCCAAATATCAACTACCCCCCGGGGACTTTTACTTCCGCTGGGGCAGGGCTGCCACCTGGCGGGGGGGGAAAGCGGGAAAAGTTTTTCAATAGTCCCCCAAGAGACATTCCTCCCACCGGGGGCAGTGGGGGGCAGGGGTTTAACGGAGGCAGTGCAGGTGAACCTTGAGTTTTCGTGTGTCCAAATGAAAACAATCGACCGTTTGGAATGCTGCCACCTGGGGAGGCAGCGGGAAATTTTCAATAGTTTCAAGAAAACTTTTTCCTGCACCAGGGGAAAGGTGGGGTAGGGGACAACGGAGGCAGGGGCAGGTAAAACCGTGAGTGTCGTGGGGTCCAAATGAAAAACCAATACGCCGCTGAGGATGTGAAAACCTGACGGGGGGCAGCAGAAATTTTGTTAAAATAGTCTCGAGATGTTCCTGCCCCAGGGGCATTTTGGGATCACGGGAATGATGGGGGCCCGGTGCGGGTTTAAACCGGGGAGTGTCGTGTCCCCCCCAAATGAAAAACAATACGACCGTTTTTTGGGGCATGCTGCCCCCTGGCGGGAGGCGGGGGACAGGGACCGGGGGGTTGAAAAGGAGACCCTCGGACCGCCCGGAAATAACTTTGTCAAAAAAAAACGACAAACCCCCGGGCATTTCCAATGTTAAAAAAAAAAAAAAAAAATCTTGGATTTGACATTTTCCCCGGGACCTGGATTTTTTTTCCCGGCAAATCCGATATCCGGGAAATGGGGGGCCCGGGGGAAACGAGGTTTGTGTGTACTATATTTATCTCTTGTTTTTTACGTGCTTCGGGTAAAAAACGCGGGGGGAGGAGGCCTTCCTCCGTTACGTCCCCGAGGTGGCGCACTCTGCCAGTTGCCAGCAAACGTTTTTTAAGCTCGGGGGAAATTTTCAATTTTGGGTTGCGGATTATTAAAGAACGGCTAAAATGGGTGCAAAAAAATGACAAAAATTTGTTGATTTAAAATTTATAATTGGGTTTTCTCTAACTTTCATAAAATAGGAAATGATGAAATGGTCTGGACGATTTCCCTTTTAAAATTTAAACGTCCAAAACCATTTCATCATTCCTGTTTAAATTCCCGATTTTTTACGTTAAATTTGGGAAAAAAAATTTTTTTTGGGGGATTATTTTGTGCGGCGGACACATTTACCCCCCCCCCCACCCACACATTCCGTAGCCCCACACAATAACGTTTGCCCTTTTATGGGGCCTTTTTTGGCAACACAAACCAGTCAACAACACTCCCTTGCCCTGTCATGTCACACTGTCTACCCCCCCCCCCAGTAGCCACCACACCATAGCGTAGCCTTGTATGGCAGTCTGCAACACAAACCAGTCAACAACACTCCCCTTGCCTGTCATGTCACACTGTCTACATCCCCCCCCCACCCACACCACACATTCCGTAGCCACACACCACTAGCGTAGCCTTGTATGACAGTCTGCAACACAAACCAGTCAACAACACTCCCTTGCCTGTCATGTCACACTTGTTTAACACCCCCCACCCACCCACACATTCCGTAGCCACACACCATAGCGTAGCCCATCACAATCTGAGGTTCGTTTTCCTCATAGTATACGCGAGCAGCGTCATTTATTTCGGTCTCAGATTGAGCATCGTACTCTAGATCTGTCACAGCGACAGATTCACTGTCTGACACCGAAGTACAATCGCTCATCATCACATTTGCCGACAGGTCTCACAGAGGCAGACGAGTGTTGTTTACATTGGAGCGTTCTTCTCATGATGTCATCAATAACATGCGTAGCCCTGTTGGAGGGAAGATTTTTTTTTTCGCGCGCTTCTTACAAAAGTCGTGTTTTTACGGAAATAAGGCCTGGAAATCAGTTATTTTTGGTGGATTAGGTGTTTTGAATGTAAATTCAACATAATTAGGCAAAAAAAAAATGGGCCTGGACGATTACTTTAAGAGAAAGAGGTCACAAGAAGAAGTCAAGAAATTGTAATACAGGTTGAAGTTCCCAAACTCGGCAACCTCGGGACCAACGCCTAGCCGAGTAATGGAATTTTCCGACTTTTAGAACGTAGATATATTAAGGGGAAAAAAGCCATCCAACTTCTTCAAAAGGTCAATTTTCTCAGAAATAGTTAACACATTGTTCTTCCTTTTCTTTTCACTTCCACCAGTAGGTGTTCCTGGACGTTTGGGAGCCATAATACCAATAACAGACCTGTAGAAGTACACAAAATAACAGTGTACACAACTCAACAGTCACAACACCACTGAACAATAAGAACAAACAAATCGGCAAGAGAAACCAAGCGGCCTAGTGTGGTGGCACCTAGCGGCCGACCCGGCAACTACGCGCCGGGTTTTGGGTGTTCTGCCGTGTTTTTGAAAATCCGGAACCATAGCCGAGTTTTGGGTGTTGCCGAGTCTTGGGATGCTGAGTTTGGGAACTTCAACCTGTACGTACTAATATTCAATATTTTAACCCACATACACACCTACTACAACTAAATAACTAGCAACACAGGCTCCTACCTTATATATCTTAATATCTGATACATTAAAACTCCTTAAAACCCAAGCATTCCAAAATAAAACGAAAAAAATTATGTCGAGTTGACAATTCCAGCGGCGATTCTGATATGCCATTCTTGCCCGCAAATTTGTCTTGTGAATGGAGTCCGTTAAATCCGAAGTCCGTTAAATCCGAAGTTCGTTAAATCGAGGTCCGTTATATCGAGGTTTGACTGTATATATATATATACCGTATTTGCCGGCGCATAAGACGCAGTTTTTTTTCCAAGAAAGTGAATGCAAAATTCACCCTGCGTCTAATGCAGCCATATTACTAATGAGAGGTCGGGCAGAGAATGCAGAATGGTCGGTGGTGTATTACTAAGGGGGTCTGGAGTGATCTGTGTTGAGCAGTAGACCACTGAACACATATTTGTAACCGTGTTACTAATAATATCAACAGTAATGCATAATACCAAGAAAAAGTTGGAGTTTAAGAGAAAACAAGAGGTGGGGCAACAAGGTGGCTATTTCTGCTGCCAAGATGGCCGTCATATGTAAACATCACCCCCCTCCTGCAGTCCCGCTACCGCTCTCCACTGTAAATGGATGGGAGACAGGGTAGGGCTTTACACCACCTCGATCCCTCAATCCTCACCCCTGTATCTCTATGGATAAGGAAATTGTAAACTGTAACTGGAAAGAGTGCTAGTAAAAAGGCTGCAACGGTATCTGTAGACGGGACAGAAGCCTTCCACACATCACACCAAGACCAAGACCCATCAAGGCGCCACAACTTCATCCGCTTCAAGGCCGAATCACAACATATACCATCATGCCTTCACCTGTACCTTCCTGAGAAAGACTAATCAACCCTCGCTACTGTGATAGATTCACAGGTGTAAACCATGGCGAATATCTTCGATCCCGACATCGGTGCCCTTCAACAATAACAAAAAGGTAGAGATGGTTACCTTACAGGGTAATATCTTGGTAATTTTTTGTTATTGGGAAACCACCGGTTTCGAGGCCAAAACGTTTTCCTGGATAGTTTTGGTGTGTTCTGAATTAATCTGGCTCTCGTTTTTGTCGGAAATCAATGTTTGTTTACGTATGTGTGGGGGGGGGGTGCCCACCCTACCCCTCCAGACCCGCCCCGCAAACATTGCTAAGCTTCACACAGCCAATGTCATTAATATTCGATTGCGCCAAGGGAAATGGGGCTCAAAATACACAGAATGAAGAAAGATACACGATAATGGAGGTAAGAATCCTAGGACTTTTGAGAGCCCACTACCGAAATTATACCATTATCTTTACTGCAAATTTTCCACAAAGTCTAAACACATAGCAGAAAAGCAACAAAAGCATGCTTACGACATTAAATTTAAGCTAAATGTCATAGGTAGATAATATTAGAATATCAATTCGTGGATCATCCTGCAATAAATGATGACTGATTTTGGTTACCCTACACATTCTCTTTACATTTTAACTCGTATAATTTTTCATTCACATTCACTGCACTGTGAATATTGTATTTGGGTACATGCTCAAAATCATTTGCTTTCCCTTACAAAATCTTTTTCTAATAACTTTTAATAAATTTACAAAAAGTAAATATGTCCTCAAAACACTAATAAATTTCTTCCTCAAAATATTTATGTAAAATACGGGTGCGTCTTATGCGGAGCTGCGTCTTATGCGCTGGCAAATACGGTATATATATATATATATATAAAATATATATATATAATATATATATATATATATATATATCTTATAATAATATATATATATATATAATATATATATATATATATATATATACAGGGAGGTCCCCGTTATACGAGCATTCGGTATATGAGAATCCGATGATACGAGATGTGTAAATTAGGGTCTATTTTTAATATACGAGATCGAAAATCCAATGATACGACATACAAACTGGGGTGAGTAAAATTATCAAGTTCAAAATGTGCGCCTTACCACTCCCGAGCTGGACAAAGGGGGATTTGGTTGACCCCAGTGAGGTCACCCCTAGCAAGCCGTGACCTGAAGGGTAATTAAGCATATGGCACGGCCTGACATTTAGGGGTAATTAACAGGTGTGCGGCCCCAACCTTGGGACCGCAGTCAGGTCACCCCTAGCAAGGCATGACCTGAGGAGTAATTAAGCATATGGCGCGGCCTGACCTTTAGGGTTAATTAGCAGGTGTGATGCCCCAACCTTGGGACCACTACACTACCTTCTCTTGTATCACGCGGCATCCCCTACATTACAACGTCTTTTTTGCTTGTTATGCATGTTTTATGTTTAATTAATGTGCAGTTATGTTATTTTGTGTGCTATTTTCTCTTTCAGAATGCTTTTTCTACAGAATAGGTAGTACAGTGTGGGTAATATAGACGCTGTGGTGTTTGTTGTGTTTGCTATAGTTTATTTTAGCTTGAAAAAACTTTTTTTTTTTTTTTTTTTTTTTAATTGATGGGGTCCTGGAACCAAACCTATATTTTACCATTAGTTATGTGTTTCGTTATACGAGATTTCACTTTACAAGTATGCCAGGTGGAACCTAACTGCTCGTATCTTCGGGACCTCCCTGTATATATATAATATATATATATATAATATATATATATATATAATATTATATATATATATATATATATATATTATATATATATATATATATATATATATATATATAATATATATATATATATATATATATATATATATATATATACAGGGAGGTCCCGAAGATACGAGCAGTTAGGAACCACCTGGCATACTCGTAAAGCAAAATCTCGTATAACGAAACACATAACTAATGGTAAAATATAGGTTTGGTTCCAGGACCCCGTCAATTTAAAAAAAAACCCAAAAAACACATGTTTTTCAAGCTAAAATAAACTATAGCAAACACAACAAACTCTCAAACTCTAAAATATAGGGCTCTATATACCACACCAGAGCACCACCACACAAAACACACTGAATTAAGAGTGTGACAGCACAGTAGGACAGAGCACAAATATGTCACAATAAGCACAATAAGTAAACGAGCAAACACTAAAATCGACTCACAAGGCACAATACATACAAGCAACAAAGACGTTGTATGTACTCTTCGGGACGCCGCGTGATAAACTAGACTCGAGAGGGTACGGTAGGTAAGGGACAAGGGAAGGGTGTGCAGACCTCTTCCACTGCCCACAAACTCGTCTCTGCGCATCTGAATCATTGTACATCGTCCAACTGGGGGAAGCCACGAAGCACTTGATCACCTTTTTTTGGTAGGAAGTCCGACGTCGGTCTTAACAGGAACCCACAGCGCGGAAAAGTTGTAGGTTTGGTCATAAACGTGCACACTGGCCAACGACTGCTCGTGACTGGTATTAGCAGAGGTAGGGAGTCTCCAGGCTCACTTATTATTGCTTGGTATGCTATGAAATATAATTTCTCTAGGTGAATGTAGACATATGATTGTATTTGGATGGATATTAGTTATATATATGAGTAAAGAGATGAAATACAAGCAAGGGTCTCATCCACGTCAGGCAGCGCGGCCTTCGGCAGCACTTGAAACACTTGAAACACTTTAATATGCTTACCATAATACATACGTTAATAAAGTTATATAACATACTTTGTGTAAGGAGCCCATACGAAGCCATACGGCTATTCGGGCAGCATCTCTGTAGTTTACAAACAAGTTTATCTAGGACGTCAGTAGCAATTACATAAAAGAAGAAGAAAAAAAAAAAAAAAAAAAAAAAAAAGGTAAACAAAAAAAACCACAAACAAAAACAAAAATCAGGAGAAATACATAGACAATTGCTCAAAAATTCATTTGTAGAATGCTAATAAAATGTATTGTTGGCACTATAATAAATCTACATGACCATCATTGGAAATATATTAGAACAAATATTAGAACAAATATCTTGTCAGTATTGGGACAATAAATACTTTTTGTATTGCCTTTTAAATGAACATAATGTTGGTAGGGTCTTAACAGAGTCGGGTATATTATTCCATATCTTGGGACCAGAGTAGGCTAGTGAGTGTTGAAAAACTGTCAGGAGGGGNATGGTTGAGCGTTGTACTTCGTGTCAGACAGTGAATCTGTCGCTGTGACAGATCTAGAGTACGGTGCTCAATCTGAGCCCGAATAAATGACGCTGCTCGCGTATACTATGAAGAAAACGGACCTCAGATTGTGATGGGAGCCCAACCCTATATAATGTTTGAACCAGAATACGAGGGGGAAACGAACAGATGTTAGCGGCAACAACAACCCCTTCCCCACAACAACCCCTTTACACACAACAACCCCTTACACAAAACAACCCCTTACACACAACAACCCCTTACACACAACAAACCCCTTACACACAACAACCCCTTACACACAACAACCCTTACACCACAACAACCTCTTACACAAAAACGGTTATCCCCAATGCGGCTGCGGGCCCTATGGCGGGCCGCCTACGGCAATATAGTAACTTTTAGGGGGTTATTAGTGAGGGTTTAGGTTAGTAACTTTTAGGGGTTATGTAGGGTTAGGTTAGTATTTTAGAGGTTAAGTGAGGTTAGTTTAGTTAAACTTTTAGGGTTATAGTGAGGTTAGGTTTAAATTTAGGGGTTATAGTGAGGTTAGGTTAGTAACTTATGTGAGGTTAGGTTATAACTCTTAGGGGTTATAGTAGGTTAGTTAGTACTTATAGTGAGGTTAGGTTAGTAACTTTTAGGGATTATCTGAGTAGGTTAGGTTAGTTAGTAATTTTTAGGGTTATATGGGGTTTGGTTAGTAACTTATAAACATATCTATGTTACATATAGTTATTATGTTAACAAAACTACAATGAACATATACGTATGACAATAGTTTGCTCTCCGACTCCCTTTATATACTATGTGGATCATACGGGCGGTCGCATAAGGTGGTGACCCACCAACAACCCCTTACACCACACAACCCCTTGCACACACAACCCCTTACACCAACAAACCCTTGCACACACAACCCCTTACCACAAAAAACCCCCCTTTAACACAAACAACCCCTTACACACAAACAACCCCTTACACACAACAACCCCTTACACACAACAATTGGTGATAGTTATGGTGGTTAACCAGCAACACAACAGCATCCGGTGAGTGAGTGAGTGAGTGAGTGAGTGTGTGTGTGTGTGTGGGGTGTGTGTGTGTGTGTGTGGTGTGTGTGTGTGTGGTGAGTGTGTGTGTGTGTGTGTGTGGGGGGTGTGTGGTGTGGTGAGTGTATCACTACAAATCCTTCCCAATTTCAATTTCCCGTTCCAATCTGGCCCTAGTCCGCCGCACTAATCTTTAAACACTTTTAACGTGTCGTATCAGTCGGAAACGTGTGAAAACTTTTCTCAAAAGGACACAACTGTCTTGTTCCACCCTATAAGGATAAATGCATGTGGCATATCGCAAAAAAAATGATCAGAACACCCCAAAAATCTTCAAATACACGCAAACCTCGATTTCCCGGACTAATGGGGGGAGCACTGGTCCGGGAACCGCAAAAATCCGGGGAAACGCAACAGTCCAGGAAATTTTCCTAAAAAAAAAAATAAAAAAAGGTCCCATGCCATTACCCTCCCCGACGTTTATCCTACTCTAGTTTTTTACTGTCCGGCAACAGCCAATACAAAATACCCCGCCGCGGACTTTTACGTCCGCTGAGCATGCTGCCACCTGGCGGGAGGCAGCAGAAAGGTGTTCAATAGTCTCAAGAGACATTCCTGCACCAGGGGCAGTGCGGGTCAGGGGACTAACGGAGGCAGTGCAGGTGAACCGTGAGTGTCGGTGTCCAAAAGTAACAATACGACCGCTGAGCATGCTGCCACCTGGCGGGAGGCAGCAGAAAGTGTTCAAAAGTCTCAAGAGACGTTCCTGCACCAGGGGCAGTGGGGGTCAGGGGATAAAAGGAGGCAGTGCAGGTGAACCGTGAGTGTCGTGTGTCCAAATGTAAACAATACGACCGCTGAGGATGCGGGAACCTGACGGGAGGCAGCGGGAAAGTGTTCAATAGTCTCAGAGATTTTTCCTGCACCAGGGGCAGTGGGAGTCACGGGAATGATGGAGGGGGTGCAGGGGGAACCGTGATTTGTCGTTGTGCCCAAATGTAAACAATACGACCGCTGAGCATGCTGCCACCTGGCGGGAGGCGCGGACACTGACCAGGGGTGACAGGAGACGCTCGGACCGCCGGATAACTTTGTCAATTTACGACAAACACCAGGCATTTCAATGTTAAAAAAAAAAAAAAAAAAATCTTGGACTGACATATTCCCGGACCTCGGATTTTGTCCGGCAAATCCGATATCCGGGAAATGGAGGTCCGGGAAATCGAGGTTTGTGTGTACTATATTTATCTCTTGTGTTTACGTGCTTCTGGTCAGCGCGGGGAGAGGAGGCCTTCCTCCTGTTACGTCCCCGAGCCGTGGCGCATCGTCTGCCAGTTGCCAGCAGCGTTTTTGAAGCTCGGGGAATTTACAGATTTTGATTGCGGATTATTAAAGAACGGCTAACTGGATGCAAAAAGTGACAACATATTGTTGATACACTTGATAATGGCTATACTCTAACTACATAAAATCAGGAATGATGAAATGGTCTGGACGATTTCTTTAAAGTAATCGTCCAGACCATTTCATCATTCCTGATTTGATTCCTGATTTTGACGTTAAATCTGTGGAAGATAAAGTTTTTGGAGGATATTTTGTGCGGCGGACACATCACCCCCCCCGCCACCCACACATTCCGTAGCCCCACACAATAACGTAGCCTTGTATGGCAGTCTGCAACACAAACCAGTCAACAACACTCCCTTGCCTGTCATGTCACACTGTCTACCCCCCCCCCCACGTAGCCACACACCATAGCGTAGCCTTGTATGGCAGTCTGCAACACAAACCAGTCAACAACACTCCCTTGCCTGTCATGTCACACTGTCTACATCCCCCCCCCACCCACCCACACATTCCGTAGCCACACACCATAGCGTAGCCTTGTATGACAAATCTGCAACCCCAAACCCGTCAACAACACTCCCTTGCCTGTCATGTCACACTTGTTTACACCCCCCCACCCCCCCACACATTCCGTAGCCACACACCATAGCGTAGCCCATCACAATCTGAGGTTCGTTTTTCCCCATAGTATACGCGAGCAGCGTCATTTATTTTCGGTCTCAGATTTAGCATCGTACTCTAGATCTGTCACAGCGACAGATTCACTGTCTGACACCGAAGTACAAAACGTCATCATCACATTTGCCGACAGGGCTCACCCGAGGCAGACGAGTGTTGTTTACATTGGAGCGTTCTTCTCATGATGTCATCAATAACATGCGTAGCCCTGTTGGAGGGAAGATTTTTTTTTTCGCGCGCTTCTTACAAAAAATCGTGTTTTTACGGAAATAAGGGCCCTGGAAATCAGTTATTTTTGGTGGATTAGGTTTTTTGAATGTAAATTCAACATAATTAGGCAAAAAAAAAATGGCCTGGACGATTACTTTAAGAGAAAGAGGTCACAAGAAAAAAGTCAAGAAATTGTAATACAGGTTGAAGTTCCAAACTCGGCAACCTCGGGACCAACGCCTAGCCGAGTAATGGAATTTCCGACTTTTAGAACGTAGATATATTAAGGGGAAAAAAGCCATCCAATTCTTCAAAAGGTCAATTTTCTCAGAAATAGTTAACACATTGTTTTTCCCTTTTCTTTTCACTTCCACCAGTAGGTGTTCCTGGACGTTTGGGAGCCATAATACCAAAAACAGACCTGTAGAATTTACACAAAATAACAGTGTAACAACTCAACAGTCACAACACCACTGAACAATAAGAAACAACAAATCGAAAAGAGAAAACCAAGCGGCCTAGTGTGGTGGCACCTAGCGGCCGCCCCGGCAACTACGCCCCGGGTTTTGGGTGTTCTGCCGTGTTTTGAAAATCCGGAACCATAGCCGAGTTTTGGGTTTTGCCGAGTCTTGGGATGCTGAGTTGGGAACTTCAACCTGTACGTACTAATATCAATTTTTTAACCCACATACACACCTACTAAAAACTAAATAACTAGCAACACAGGCTCCTACCTTATATATCTTAATATCTGATACATTAAAACTCCTTAAAACCCAAGCATTCCAAAAAAAAAACGAAAAAATTATGTCGAGTTGAAAATTTCCCAGCGGCGATTCTGATATGCCATTCTTGCCCGCAAATTTGTCTTGTGAATGGGGGTCCGTTAAATCCGAAGTCCGTTAAATCCGAAGTTCGTTAAATCGAGGTCCGTTATATCGAGGTTTGACTGTATATATATATATACCTTTATTTGCCGGCGCATAAGACGCAGTTTTTTTTCCAAGAAAGTGAATGCAAAATTCACCCTGCGTCTAATGCAGCCATATTACTAATGAGAGGTCGGGCAGAGAATGCAGAATGGGGGTGGGTGTATACTAAGGGGGTCTGGAGGATCTGTGTTGAGCAGTAGACCACTGAACACATATTTGAAACCCGTGTTACTAATAATATCAACAGTAATGCATAATACCAAGAAAAAGTTGGAGTTTAAGAGAAAACAAGAGGTGGGGCAACAAGGTGGCTATTTCTGCTGCCAAGATTTGGGCCCTCATATGTAAAACATCACCCCCTCCTGCAGTCCCCCTACCGCTCTCCACTGTAAATGGATGGGAGACAGGGTAGGGCTTTACACCACCCGATCCCCCAATCCTCAACCCTGTATCCCCTATGGATAAGGAAATGTAAACTGTAACTGAAAGAGTGTAGTAAAAGGCTTTCAACGGTATCTGTAGACGGGACAGAAGCCTTCCCACATACACCAAGACCAAGACCCCTCAAGGCGCCACAACTTCATCCGCTTCAAGGCCGAATCACAACATATTTCCATCATGCCTTCACTGTACCTTCCTGAGAAAGACTAATCAACCCCCGCTACTGTGATAGATTCACAGGTGTAAACCATGGCGAATATCTTCGATCCCGACATCGGTGCCCCTTTAACAATAACAAAAAGGTAGAGATGGTTACCTTTCAGGGTAATATCTTGGTAATTTTTTGTTATTGGGAAACCACCGGTTTCGAGGCCAAAACGTTTTCCTGGATAGTTTTGGGTGTGTTCTGAATTTAAACTGGCTCTCGTTTTTGTCGGAAATCAATGTTGTTTACGTATGTGTGGGGGGGGGTGCCCACCCTACCCTCCAGACCCGCCCCGCAAACATTGCTAAGCTTCACACAGCCAATGTCATTAATATTCGATTGCGCCAAGGGAAATGGGGCTCAAAATACACAGAATGAAGAAAGATACACGATAATGGAGGTAAGAATCCTAGGACTTTTGAGAGCCCCCTACCGAAATTATACCATTATCTTTACTGCAAATTTCCACAAAGTCTAAACACATAGCAGAAAAGAACAAAAGCATGCTTACGACATTAAATTTGCTAAATGTCATAGTAGATATTTAGAATATCAATTCGTGGATTCATCCTGCAATAATGATACTGATTTTGGTTACCTAACTTTCTTTTAATTTTTAACTGTATAATTTTTCATTCACATTCACTGCACTGTGAATATTGTATTTGGGTACATGCTAAAATCATTTGCTTTCCTTACAAATCTTTTTTAATAACTTTAATAAATTTACAAAAAAAGTAAATATGTCCTCAAAACACTAATAAATTTCTTCTCAAAATATTTATGTAAAATACGGGTGCGTCTTATGCGGAGCTGCGTCTTATGCGCTGCAATACGGTATATAATATATATATAATATATATATATATATATATATTATATATATATATATATATATAATATATATATATATATATTATACAGGGAGGCCCCGTTATACGAGCATTCGGTTATGAGAATCCGATGATACGAGATGTGTAAATTAGGGTCTATTTTTAATATACGAGATCGAAAATCCAATGATACGACATACAAACTGGGGTGAGTAAAATTATCAAGTTCAAAATGTGCGCCTTACCACTCCCGAGCTGGAAAAAGGGGGGATTTGGTTTTGACCCCAGTGAGTCACCCCTAGCAAGCCGTGACCTGAAGGGTAATTAAGCATATGGCACGGCCTGACATTTAGGGTAATTAACAGGTGTGCGGCCCCAACCTTGGGCCCGCAGTCAGGTCACCCCTAGCAAGGCATGACCTGAGGAGTAATTAAGCTATGGGCGGCCTGACCCTTTTGGGTTAATTAGAGGGGTGATGCCCCAACCTTGGGACCACTACACTACCTTCTCTTGTATCACGCGGCATCCCCTACATTACAACGTCTTTTTGCTTGTTATGCATGTTTTATGTTTAATTAATGTGCAGTTATGTTATTTTTTGTGCTATTTTCTCTTTCAGAATGCTTTTTCTACGAATAGGGAGTACAGTGTGGGTAATATAGACGCTGTGTGTTTGTTGGTTTGCTATAGTTTTTTTTAGCTTGAAAAACTTTTTTTTTTTTTTTTTTTTTTTTTAATTGATGGGGTCCTGGAACCAAACCTATATTTTTCCATTTGTTATGTGTTTCGTTATACGAGATTTCACTTTACAAGTATGCCAGGTGGAACCTAACTGCTCGTATTCTTCGGGACTCCCTGTATATATATATATATATATATATATATATATATATAATATATATATATATATATATATATATATAATATATATATATTATATATTTATAATATTATAATATATATCGATATATATATATATATATATATATATATATATAATATATGATATACAGGGAGGTCCCGAAGATACGAGCAGTAGGAAACCACCTGGCATACTCGTAAAGCAACAATCTCGATAACGAAAACACATAACTAATGGTAAAATATAGGTTTGGTTCCAGGACCCCGTCAATTTAAAAAAAAAACCAAAAACACTGTTTTTCAAGCTAAAATACACTATAGCAAACACAAACAAACTCTCAAACTCTAAAATATAGGGCTCTATATAACCACAACAGAGCACCACCCACACAAAACACACTGAATTAAGAGTGTGAACAGCAACAGTAGGACAGAGCCACAAATATGTCACAATAAGCACAATAAGTAAAACGAGCAAACACTAAAATAGACTCACAAGGCACAAAAAATACAAGCAACAAAGACGTGTTGTATGTACTCTTTCGGGACGCCGCGTGATAACCTAGACTCGAGAGGGTTCGGTAGGTAAGGACAAGGGAAGGGTGTGCAGACCTCGTCCACCTGCCCACAAACTCGTCTCTGCGCATCTGAATCCAATTGTACATCGTCCAACTGGGGGAAGCACGATAGCACTTGATCACCTTTTTTTTGTAGGAAGTCCGACGTCGGTCTTAACAGGAACCCACAGCGCTGGAAAAGTGGTATTAGGTTTGGTCATAAACGTGCACACTGGCCAACGGACTGCTCTGTGACTGGGATTAGCAGAGGTAGGAGTCTCCAGGCTCATTTTATTGCTTGGTATGCTATGAAATATAAATTTCTTAGGTGAATGTAGACATATGATTGTATTTGGAGGATATAGTTATATATATGAGTAAAGAGATGGAAAATACAAGCAAGGGTCTCATCCACGTAGGCAGCGCGGCCTTCGGCAGCACTTGAAAACACTTGAAACACTTTAATATGCTACCATTAATACTACGTTAATAAAGTTATATAAACATACTTTGTGTAAGGAGCCTAACGAAGCCATACGGTATTCGGGCAGCATCTCTGTAGTTTACAAACAAGTTTATCTAGGACGTCAGTAGCAATTACATAAAAGGAAGAAGAAAAAAAAAAAAAAAAAAAAAAAAAGGTAAACCAAAAAAAACCACAAACAAAACAAAATCAGGAGAAATACATAGACAATGCTCAAAAATATTTGTAGAATGCTAATCAAAATGTATTGTTAGGCACTATAATAAATCTACATGACCATCATTGGAAATATATTAGAACCAAATATTAGAAACAAATATTTGTCAGTATTGGACAATAAATACTTTTTGTATTGCCTTTTCTTTTAAATGACATAATGGTGGTAGGGTCTTAACAGAGTCGGGTATATTATTCCATATCTTGGGACCAGAGTAGGCTAGTGAGTGTGAAAAACTGTCAGGTTATGTTGTGGTACACGAGGTGTTCACAGTTGGGTGGGGTAGTTATGTTGAGAGAGCAAGTTAATATTATGACACCAGTAAACGCAGCAGCAGCAGCAGCCAGCAGCATGAATTCCGTGAGTGGATATCGGACTCAAGGGAGATAGATGTCTTTGGTAATATTTAGTGGGGGTAGAGGGGTGCGAGAAACCCCTTGAGGAATCCTATGATCCCTGGTGATATCCTATGGTGCTTATCACATGCGTGGGAGCTGCCTGACTTCTTCAGGAAGGCACAGGTAGCTACAGCTGTACGGGGTGTGTTTTGTTGGGCGGCGGAAATTCGGCAGTCTTCCACCAATTCCCCGCCAGCGGAAGATCTCCTTGGTAATTATTTAGTAGGGGAGCGAGGACCCTTTGAGAAAATCCTAATGATCACTGGTGATATCCTATGGTGCTAGCAAAGGGTAGGAGCTGAACTGTTTCTTCAGGATAGGCACAGGTGAGGCGGGAGGATGACGGGGTTTTGACTCAAAAAACTTTTGAGAGGCGTGACGGGGGCGCCACCTCCTCCGCCACGTAGGTTGGGAAGGCTTCTTAAAAAAGTCTTATCTCGTTATTATCAAACTTAGTGATTTATGGGAGATATTATATCCACGTAGTCATTATCTAAATCAATGTAAGCACCGTTGTCACAATAAATAGGGTGATTTTAAAGAGGTTTATGATAAAGACTGGCGGGGCAGGCAGTGACGGCGAAATTTCTTGCCGCGGGGCCGCCCCATAAAAATATTCACTATTTAACCCACATAACACCTTCTACCACCAAAACACTAGCCACACGGGCTCATTACGTAATATCTTACTATCTGATACATTAAAACTCCTTAAAACGCAAGCATCCAAATAAAACACGATAATTGTTTTAGATGACGGGGGACAGAAGGGCGAGAGAGGCAGTCAGCATGGCATTTCTTGCCCGGAAATATGTCTTGCTGGCTTATGTACAACCTTAGGTAAAATCATATAGTCAGTAAAGACTTATAATTTTTAGTAAATAACCTGTAATTTACCTTTGAAATAACTTGGTATTTTTACTCACCAGTTTGAAGTCGTAGCATTGGATTTTCGATCTCTTATATTGAAAATAGACCCTAATTTACACATCTCGTATAAGCGGATTCTGTATATCGAATGCTCGTTATAACGGGACCTCGGTATATATACGTATTTGCCGGCGCATAAGAGCACTTTTTTCCCTTAATAAGGAATGCAAAGTTAACACTGCGTTAATGCGGCCATATTAGCGCTATGATTGGTCCCGGGCAGAGAATGCAGAACATCCGGGTGGTAATTACTAAAGGGGTCTGGAGTTATCTGTGTGTTGAGCAGTAGTTCACTGAGCACAAATTTGTAGCTGTGTTACAACAGTAATGCATAATACTAGAAAAGGTTGGAGTTTCAGAGAAAATAAGAGCGGGGGCAACAAGATAGCGATTGTTGCTGCAAGATGGCCGTGTCAATGTAAACATCATCACTCCCCTCTTGCTGCTCTCCATTGTAAAACGTCTGATATCTCAGGGTCTGCCGATTCACCTGGGATACTTCACTCGGCGACGCCTCGCGCACCCATCATGGGGTCATGTACCGTTCGACTCTCCCCGCACCCATGAAAGGGACAAACAATTCCCGCATATTAGAGGTCAGCCTTAACCCAAATTCGACTCGGGCCACACAGTTGACACAACAGTTGAAATGAGATGATAGAAGGGAGGCAGAAACATAGTGTTGGGAATTTTCGCTGGAATGAGTATTGGTGATAAATGGAATAGTGAAACAAAAGAGCGTGTCCTGTATTTAAAGTTTTATTGGAAGGAGTGAGCGGTGAGAGGGAGGTGTGGTATCTTTGGGGAGTCTGTCTAACAAACAAGGATAGAGAAGGGCATCGTGGGCCGTGTGTGTATTTGACAGCGGAGTCATTGTACAACGTGGGGACAAGAGGTGCACGGCGTGTGTTCTCTGTGTGTCCTTTGGCTGCTTGAATTACCATGGATGGTGTGCAGTTGTGTCGGCGAGAAAAGTCAGGTCAGCGTCAGGTCACCCTCGGGCCTCCTAATCCTGGTCCCAGACAGGGGGGGGCCGAAGCGATGCAGGTGGGTATGTGCGTGTTGTTGTGTTAGCGCGCTACAGTGGTAAGCAAAGGTGGGATAGAGACAGCATAGGCGTTTGTAACTCGGACCCTCAATCCTCACCCTGTACCTCTACGGATAAAGAAATGTATGAAAAGAGTGTGTAGTAAAAGCGCAATGGTACCTGTAGAGGGACAAAACTCTTCCACACGGTTACACCAAAAACAAGACCCCTACACGGCGCCACCACCGTCCGCCTCAAGGCGCATCACACAATACCATCATGGTGAAATTGGGACAGGCAACCGTCTGATAGAATAACGTTAGAACTTTTATATTCAAACAAAATAGACGTGTTGTTTTTAACCACTAACGGCTGTCACGTAACGGTTTCTGGGGAAAGAATATTTTAACGTAATGAGACTGTGCCGTGATGATAAATGTCGTTTTCTCAAGGGGCTTTATTACCCAAAACAATGTCTTTTAGAGTTCAACTCCTCTTCTCATTGACAGAAGTACTATTAAAGCAAATTTCTTCAACCCAGAGCTCCTGAGGCCACCATGTTGCTTAGAGGGTGAGCAGGAAACTGGCCGAAAATGACGGAACCATTGGCACGAATAGTGTGAATCCAAGCACGGGCTGACGGAACGCTGTCCGTGATTTCAGAGTGTGAATCAGCCTTCAACTGTACCTTCCTGAAGAAGACTAATCAAACCATCGCGACTGTGATAGATTCATAAGGTAGCCTAAACAGTGCAAATATCGTCGATCCCGACACCGGTGCCTTCAACAAATTACAACAATAACAACAAGGTACAGATTGTACCTTACAGTGTTATATAAAATCTTCGTGAATCTTGTATTGGAACACGATTTCGAGGCGAAAAATAAGTCCTCGGAAAGTTTTGATGTGTTTGAATTAATCTGGCTCTCGATTTTGGTCGCGGAAAATCAATGTTTGTTTACATGTGTGTATGTGGGGGAGGCAACCTGCCCTCTCAGTCCAGGGGGAGGCAAACATTGCTACGCTTCACACTGCCATATTATTGGTCATTTTCGTTTTTTCTCGAATATAATCTGTTACTGAACCAAACCGCACCTCTAACTTAACCAACCTAATCTGATTTAACCAAAACTTAAAACTTTCTGGCGAAGTAACGGTAGATTTTTGGTACTACGTGTAATTCATTATATCAAGTGCCATGGAAATGGGGCTCAAAAATCAAAAGAAGGCAAAGCACCCGATGGTGTCGGTAAGAGTCCTAGGACTTTTGAAAGCCTACTACCAAAATAATACCAATATCTATACTGCAATTTTCACCAAAGTCTAAACACATAGCAGAAAAGCAAACCAAGCATACTAAAACTTAAATCTAAAGCTATATGTCATAGGTAGATAATATTAGAATATCAATCGTGTGGGCACCCTTGCAATATATTATTTTTTTTGATTACTGACGATTTTGGTTAACCCTGTCATTTCTCTTTACATTTTAATAGTTTAATTTTCCTTTCAACATCAATGCACAGTGAATATTGTATTTAGTACATGCTCATAATTATAATATTTGCTTTCCCCTAAAATCTTTTTTTTTTTTTAATAAAACTTGATAAATTTTACAGAGAAACAAAATTTCCGCAAAAAACACCAATAATTTTTTCTTCTTCTCAAAACTCTTGTAAAAATAGGGGGTTGCGTTATTATGCGGAGGTGGCTTATGCGCCGGCAAATACGGTATAGATATATATATATATATCTATATATATATATACAGACGAGAACTCATTTAACGGCATTTAAAACAAGGCAGCCTCAAAACAACGGGAATTAATCGACCCAGCATTAATTAAGTATTAATTATTCAAAACTGAGAAATGGCAGAAATTTAGTTGGCCAAGGCTGTGGTCTACACCGACCTTCTCTCCTCACTCTACCTCTCCTCTCCCGTCATGAACGATCCTCTATGTCCCTCGTCCACAACCATCCAGCGGGCCCTTCACCTTACCAACGACGGGGTGGGAGATCGCCTTCCAGTGCGTTCCATCCCACGCTGGTATCCAAGGCAACGAGGTGGCTGATTCTGCTGCCAGGATGGCCTTAACAGATTGTAAACACGCCACCCTTCCCTCTGCCGCTCTCCGAACAGCCAAACGCCCCTGATCCCCGGGTCTGCCGCTCCACCTGGAATAACCAACACTCGGCGATGCCCTCCGCATCACCTCCATGGCAATACCGCAGTGACTCTTCCCCCAGCCGTGGATACGGAAAAAGTACGCGTCCTGGATGTCACTCCTCACCCGCTCCGCCTGGGGCACACGACACCACGCTCACCTGCACGCTCCCGTCTGTTTACCCTGACCCACACTGCCCTTGGTGCATGAATTTTGCGGAGACTATTGAACACTTTCTGCTGCAGTGACCGCACTCCACGCACCACCGTGTAATGCTACAGTCTCAACTCCTCGCCCTGAACGTCACTACCTTTGACCTGCCCACCCTGCTGGCTGGCGGCTGGCGTCCCCCTCTCGGCAACACGCCGTACCGCCTCACCTGGCCTTCCTGAGGAAGACAGGTCAACTTACCGCGCCGTGATAGCATCATAGGACACTCACCAGGGCTCATACGTGTTCCCCGAGGGATCTCGCAGCCCTAAAACAACAAACAACCTCCAGAAACACAGTATTTATATGGGATTTGGCGTTCCATAAGAGTAACTCTCAAACAACGGCAAAAATGAGTTTATCCGGCATTGCGACTCCCCCCGAGGGTGCCGATAAAACGAGGTTCTCTATCTATATTATATATATATATATATATAGTATATATACACATACAGGGAGGTCCGTTATTAGAGCATTCGTATACGAGAATCCGTTGATACTAGATGTGTTGTAAACTAGGGTCTATTTTCAATATACGAGATCGAAAATCCAAATGAATACAAACATTCAAACTGGGGTGAGTAAAATTATCAAGCTCAAAATGCCCCGCCTACCACTCCCTGTTGGGGCAAAAAGGGGGATTTGGTTGCCCAGTGAGTCAACCCCTAGCCAGCCGTGACCGAAGGGTAATATTAAGCATAGGGTGTGGCTGATATTTAGGGGTAATAGCAGGTGTACATCCCAACCAGGGACCGCAGTTCAGGTCACCCCTAGCAAGGCCTGACCTTGAAGGGTATTAAGCATTATGGCGTTGGCCTGACCTGTAGGGTAATTAGCAGTGTGGCAGCCTCAACTTGGAAACCCCTACACTACTTCCTTGTATCAGGGGTCGTCGCATACATTACAACGTCTTTTGCTTGTTATTGCATTGTTTTATGTTTAATTAATGTTACAGTTATGTTATTTGTGTGCTATTTTTCTCTTTAAGAAGTTTTGCTACAGATAGTTAGTACAGTGGGTCAATATAGACGCGTGTGGTTTGTGTGTTTGCTATAGTTTTTTAGCTTGAAAACATGTCTTTTTATTTTTATTTTGTTTTATTAATAGGGTCCTGGAACCAAAACTATATTTTACCATTTAGTTATGTGTTTCGCTATACGAGATTTCGCTTTAGAGTATGCAAGTGGAACCTAACGGATCGTATCTCGGGACCTCAACGTATAATATATATATATTATATAATATATATATAATATATATATATTATATATATATATAATATATATATATATATATTATATATATATATTCTATATATATATACCGTATTTTACGGCTTATAAGAACGCACTTTTTTCCTAAAAAAATACCCTGAAAAATACTCATGCGTCGTCCAAGACAACATGTTGGAATGGAGTACTGCCGCCAGGGACTGGCGGGAGCCGTTCTGCGGCAACTTCGACCTCATGGCAGATTGGCACCAACAACACACCACTAATCGTCTCTGCTAGTTTGATGTCTCGTCTGCCTAGTTTTGATGTATCATTTATCACCAGGTGTCCCACGTAGCACAAGGTAGGATTATATATGAGGTCTGCCACCAGGACTGGCGGGAGCTGTTCCGCGACAATTTACACCTGGCATTGGCACGTTCAACAACGCCACCTATCGTCAGCTAGTGTTGATGTATCATTTACCCACCAGACTACACACGTATCACAAAGCTTTTTTTCAGATCTAAAAAATCATCACCCTGGCGGAAATTCATCAAAATTATTGTAATTATATTATCGCATACAGCTAAAAGATGTACGGTACGCCAAATAACATGGAACAGGGCAGCAGAAAGAAACTTCGGCAGCACCGCTAATGCCTACTGAGAAAGTCGGTAGATTATACCATCACTACTTAAAATCTGTTAATATATTTTTTTAATTGACATTTTTCTGAATGTCTGCTAGTGTTGATGCAGCATACCACAGGCTTGTCAGACAATAACAAGCTTTTTCAATCCTGGAAGTGATTCACCCATAGCCGAATCATCAAAACGATCTGTAGGTAAATAATCTGTCAGATTTTACTTAGAATATTTTTTTTTTTTTTCTTTTCTTAGCAAATTGCTTTAAAAAATCAGGGGTGGCTTCCAAAGATGCAGCGTTCTTATAAGCGTAAAATACCCGGTATATATGATATATATATATATATAATATATATATATATATATATATATATATATATATATTATATAATATATTATATATATATATTATATAATATATATATATATATATCTATATATATATATATATATTATATAATATAATATATATATATATATATATATATATATACACTACCCTCTGAGTTTCACGCTATGCTAGTCTCGCGATCTCGAGTTTCGCGCGAGTCCTAAATTCTTACCATCACGACTTTCGCGCCATTATATCCCTGAGTTTCCATTTTTTGTTTTTTTTTTTTGGTGGGTGGTGCGTGTGCCTACAGCGCCGTTAGCAGTGACCTCCAGGAGTGGATGGATGGCTAGGCCTTGGAGATTAAATTGAGGGCTGTGTGGTTGGCCTCGCTGTGTGCGCGCAGACAGAATTTCTATGGTGACGCCTGTGATTAGAGCTCATGCCGCCACCTGTATCTCCGATGCACTCGAATCGAAGGTAGAGCGAATGGCAAGCGTTGTGGGTGTTCTTAGGCCACTCAACAGTGCAGAGAAAGATGTTAAGGATTTTACAGCCCTCATCAAGATAGGAACTCGGATCCCGGAGAACGCAACTCGGAGACTTCTCTTCTTTTTTGTGACCTTTATGATTAGTATCACTTTGTAGGTCGTTCTGTCAAAGATCGGCGCGAGCTTGACATATATCTTGACGATACCCACTTGCTACGCCTCCCATAAGAGACGTACGGAAAGTCTCCTTCTTCCTGCTTAGTATAGTATTATAATAGGCTAGTATAGGCCCTTTGTTTTTAAAATTTTTGTAGGTTTGCTTTGTTTTTTCCATTTGTTTGTGTTTTCTCTAAAGGAGCAGCGGTGTCGCAATAAGATAGGTAACCCTCGAAATAAGTAGCACCTTGCCTCAATATTACCACAAAAATACTTCCTGTTATAAGTGATTAACCAGACGTGTGTGGTACTGTGGTTCCGGAGGTACGGAGGAGACAGGAGAGAAGAGAGAAAGGCATTGTGAACAGTGATTATTTGTCATATAACACTGGTGTCACACAAACCATCAGCTGACAAGATATGTGTCAACGCTCACTCCACTCAGACCAAACAGCATCCGCTGGGTGACTCCAATTCAAGCTCAATCTCAAGCTCCTCTCCTCCCTCCTTTTTACGTAGTGTTGACCGAGCCACACCCAAGGGAGGGGGTCACAAACCCTAGGCTAACACCCAGTCTCATTCAATGCTGGGTGCTGGGTGGACAGGGCTTGGGGCATTTTGAGGATATTTTTTGGGGGAAAAAAGTGAGTCTTATAAGCTTGTTAAAAACGTAGGTACACAGCCCTAAGTTAACCTCCAGGGGCTACCATCCCACCCGGGAGGTCACTGCATAACGGCGCTGTAAGCACCCCGCACCCAAAAAAAAAAAAAAAAAAAAAAAAAAAAAAAAAAAAAAAAAACTGACTAAATAACATTTTTACGAGTTTATAATACCCGATTTTCGCGTCCGCGAGTTTGCTTTATGCCCCCGGAAAGAAAGAAAGCGAAAAACCGGGGGGTATGTTTTTATATTATTAATAAAATATATAATATATTATATATTAATATATATATTATATTATAATTTTATTATTATATCAGCCAAATTCCCAACATCCGACCTCCAAACCCCGTTGCCCAAAACAACCGACTTTTTTCACCACCACATTTGTCTTTTTAAAGGCCTTTTTTTTTATTTTTTTTTTTATAGTTTTTAGAAAAAATTGTTTTTGTGGCTTTATTTAGGATGCTTTTTATTTTTGCGTAAAACCACGCTTCGGCCTTAAAGAGCTGCATCTTTTATGTTCTATACCATTTTCCCCTTTACGTTTATGGTTACGTGATTCCAAAAATCCGACTATTCCAATTATCCGACCTACCTTCTCCCCCCCAAAGGTGGGATAATTAATATTTTACTATATATTATATATATATATATATATATATTATATTTTATTATTATATTATATATAAAATATATATATTAAAAATAATATATATATTAATATATAATAATAAATTACACACAAACCTTCGATTTCCCGGACCTCATTTTCCCCCCGATATCGGATTTCCCGGGAAAAAAAACCCGGGGTCCGGGGATATGTCAGAGCCCCTGACAATTTTTTTTTTTTTAACGTTGAATGATGGTCCTTTTGTAAATTGACAAATTTTGTCCGGCGCCCGAGTTCTCCTGTCACCCCGGGTTTAGTGTCCGGGGGTTCCCCGCCAGGTGGCAGCATGCTACGGCCCCGTTTTTTTTACTTTTGGGCACACGACACTCCTTTTTCACCTGAAACCCCCTCTTTAGCCCCCCTGACCCCATGCCCCTGGTCAGGAAGTCCCCTTGAGACTCTTGAACACTTTCTGTCCCCCCCCCGGGTGGCGCATGCTCGCGGTCGTTTTGTTTACATTTGGGCACACGACCCCACGGTTCACCGCACGCCCAGTTAGCCCCCCTGACCCCCACTCCCCCTGTGCAGGAAGTCTCTTGAGACTATTGAACACTTTCTGCTGCCTCCCGCCGGGTGGTAGCATGCTCAGGGGGTCGTATTTTTTTTACTTTTTTGGCACAACACCAGGTTCAACCCTGCAAACCTCCTTAGCCCCCCTACCCCCACTGCCCCTGGTGGGGAAAACGTCTTTTGAGCATTGAACACTTTCTGCGCCTCCACCGGGTGGCACAGCTCAGCGGCCCGATTTTTTTACTTTTGGGCACAGACACCAGGGTTCACCTGCACTGCCTCATTAGTTTCCCTGCCCCCAATTTTCCTGTGCAGGAACGTTTTTGAGACTTTTGAACACTCTTGTTCCTCCCGCCAGGTGCCAGCATCTCAGCGGACGTAAAAGTCCGTGGCGGGTATTGATATTGGTGGTTCCGGGACAGTAAATACTAGAGTGGGAAAAGGTGGGGGGTGGGAAATGTGGTTTTTTTTTTTTTTATCCTTATGTCTTCTTTTATGGGCTGGAATAAGCGAACTTTGTGTTCCCATTTTTGTTGTGCCCTTTGGGCCCCAGTTTTTTGTAACGAAAAAAAAAAAAAAAAAAAAAAAAAAAAAAAAAAAAGCATCGGACTTTTTTCGTTTCCCCGGACTTTTGTGGTTCCCAGACCGTGCTCCCCCCAATTAGTCGGAAATCGAGGTTTGTGTGTATTACAGGGGGTCCCGAAGATACGAGCTTTGTTTCCGCCTTGCAACTCTAAAGCAAATTCATATAACGAAAACATAACTAAGGTAAAAATGGGTTTTGGTTTCCAGGACCCCAACTTTTAAAAAAAAAAAAAAAAGACATGTTTTTCAGCTAAAAAAAATTTGGTAATATTTAGTGGGGGTCAAGAACCCCTTGAAAAATCCTAGGGCCCCCGGTGATATCCTTTTTGGGCTATCACATCGGGGGAGCGACCGTTTTTTTTCGGGAAGGCACATATTTACAGTGATAACGGGGTTTTTGTGTTGTGGGGGCGGCAGCCGATGTCCGCTGCCGCGGAGATCCCCTTGGGTAATTATTTAGTAGGAAACGAGGACCCTTGAGGAATCCTTGATCACTGGTGTTCCTAGGGTGCTATACAGGCATAGGAGCTGACTGCTTCTTCGGAAGGCACGGGTGAGGGGATGACGGCTTTTTTTAGAGGGGCGGGGGACAGGGAAAGGCCGCCGCCTCCTCCGCCAAGGAAAGGTTTTTGGGCAGGCTTAAAGTCTTTCACTCGTTATTATGCAACTTAGTGATTAGGGTGGATGTTTATCCCGTTCCCCTTATCAAATCAAGTAGCCCCCGTGTGTCATTTAAAAAAGGGTGTTTTTAAAGATGTTATGATAGGTGATGCGGGCCGAGCTGGGGGGCAGAGAGGACGGAAAAATACTTGTGCGGAGCCGCCCCATATCACAAATATTCACCATTTTAACAACATAAACCTTCTACCCCCAAATACCAGAAAACACGGGCTCCTTTACTTATATACTTACTATCTGATCATTAAAACTACTTAAAACGCAAGCATTAAAAATAAAACGAGAATTTTTTTTAGATGACGGGAAGAAGAGGGACAAACATGCCATTTTGCCCGGAAATATATATCGCTGGCTTGTTTTTGGTCGGAAGTTTTTAAAAACTGTTTTCTTGGCTGGTGACGGATGACCCCTTTACCCATCACAAACCTTCCCTACTCTTTTTACGACTATCGAGGGAGCTTTCAATCAGCTTTGTAGCTTCCGTCTTAGGAAAAGTAGTATCTGGTAGTGCAAGCACTTTTGGTTGCTGGCCAATACCTCCGTTGGGCTTCTCCCCCGGGGTTTGTAAATTTTTTTGTGGGCCCACATTGTCGTACAAGCCCCCAAATTTCCCCCATATTTTCAGATTGATTTTGTACAACCTTAGGTAAAATCATAAGTCGTAAAGCTTTTAATTTTAGAAAAATAACTTATAATTTACTTTATAAATAACTTGGTACTTTTACTCACCCCATTTTTAAAATGTCGTAACATTGGTTTTCGATTAGTATATTGAAAATAGCCCAAATTTTAACACATCGCGTTTTCATCGGATTCTCGATTCAATGCTCGTATAAGGGGAACCTCCCTGTATCCTAAAAATAGGTATATACAACAAACCCGTTTTCCGGGATAATGGGGGGAGCACTGGCCGGGAACCGCAAAGTCCGGGAACGCAACAGTTTGATCCCTTTTTTTTTATTTTTTTTTAATACAAAGAACTGGCCAGGGACAACAAAATGGGGAACACAAAGCCCCTTAGTTGCCAGTCCTATAAAAAACGTAAGAGAAAAAAATAAAAATAAAACCCCCCATTACCCACCCCCGGACGTTTATCCACTCTATATTTTTCTTTTTGGGAACCCCCAATTCAAATACCCACCCGGACTTTTTCCGCTGAGCATGCTGCCACCTGGCGGAGGGAGCAACAGTGTTTTAATAGTCTTAGAGATGTTCCCCGCATCAGGGGCGTGGGAGTCAGGGGGCTGACGGAGCGTGCAGGTGAACCGTGAGTGCGTGTGCCCAAATGTAAACAATACGCCCTGAGCATGCTGCCACCCCGGCGGAGGCAGCAGACGGTTCAAAAGTCTCAGAATGTTTTCCCGCATCAGGGGCTGGGGGGTAGGGACTGACGGGGGCTGTCGGTGAACCCTGAGTGGTCTGTCCCAAAAGTAAACAAACACCCGAGCATGCTGCCACCGGCGGGGCAGCAGACGTGTTCAAAAAGTCCCCCAGAGATGTTCCGCATCAGGGGCATGGGAGTCAGGGACTGACGGAGGCCGTGCAGGTGAAACCCTGAGTGTCCCGGGGCCCAAAATTAAACAATACGACCGCTAGCATGCTGCCACCTGGGGGGAGGCGCAGCAGTGTTCAATAGTCTAGAAATGTTCCTGCCCAAAAGGGGATGGGAGCAGGGGACTGGGAGGCGTGCAGGGGAAACCCTGGGGGCGTGTGCCCAAATGTAAACATCGACCGCTGGCATCTGTACCTGGGGGGAAGGCCCCGGGCACTGGCCCGGGGGGAAAAGGAACGCTCCGACCGCCGGACAACTTTGTCAATTTTTCGAACAGGGCCAGGGATTTCAGCGTATCCTGGCCTCGACATATCCCCGGACCCCAGATTTTGTCCGGCAAATCCGATATCCGGGAAAAGGGGTCCCCGGGAAAACGAGGTTTTGTAATTATATATATATATATTTATATATATATTATTATTAATATATAAATAATATATATTTTTAAGGGTTGCCGAGTCCATAAAAGTGAAATATAAATTATTTCGAAATTGGCGGGTTTTCTTACGTAAATGAATTTTTAAGGGTGGTTTTCCTCTTCAATTTTTTTGGGTTTGACCTTCTTGCTATGCAAAAAAAAGGGCTTTTTTTTTATATGCAAAACATAGCTTAAAATGCGATTTTGCATAGTAAAAATTGCTCAAAGCAAAATGGAATTTTATAAAATCGTCTTACAATTCCATTTACATAGGGAAAATTGCATGCAAAATTGAGAAAAAAAATTTTTGTTATACGGGGTCCCTAAAATAGGGACCAAAAAAGTTGGATTGGGATAAAAGGGAGTAAGAAAAAAGACCAGGGGGGATGGTGCCCGCAGCTATGGGAAACTGCACCCCAAAGGTTGATCCCAGGGAGGGCATGTGTCCCGGGGCAAGGGTCATCTGGAAGGTACCTATGGCCTTTGTACCCGACGCCCGGTGCCACCCGAGAAGCCTGCGTTCAAAGGGGCTCAGGCTCTCTATGATTGTGGGGACATCGACTCCACCGATTCAGATCGTACTGCAGGTGACTCAACTAGGGCAACCGGGGTGGAAAGGGGGGTAAATCCGCCCATTTGGGGAAGATGTTGGGACGTAAGCTCTTCTGGATATATCCCTGTTCACACAAAAGGTTGCCCCCGCGCCACCCCTTTCACCAGCATCGACGGGCCTACCTCATCTGACACTTCCGGGTCCAGTGAACAGTCTGCGTCCCGGTGAATGAGATGCAGTCAAACCCAAATTTAAGGAGTGCCGGCGGTGAAGATCTCACGGAGATACCGGATATATCCCGATCAACATGTCCACTGACCAGCAGTCTCCCCACCACTGGTCCAGGCTGTGAAGCGGGGGGTTCTCCCGTCCCAGCTGCAGGAGTTTAAGGGGGCAAGGTGTCCCACTCCCGTGGCTCACCACACCCAGTTGCTCGTGTAAGGTGGACCCGAAAAAAAGGGGCTGACTGCAAAGAACGGAACCCCTGGAAATCCTAGTCAATACTGCCTGAGGTGTACTTCAAATTTCTACGACATCAAGGTTCACCACAGACTAGGGACGGCCCCAAGCCTCCCACCAGCTCAGAGTGATGGGGGGCCAGCCCCCAAAAGGGCCAACAGCTGTGACCTTTAGTGCGGAAGGAGCAAGGTTGAAACTCAGAATGTTTCCTCCTCTCGCTGATGGGGCAGAGTAGGAAGACCCCAGGTTCGCCGTGACCCAATTTTGAAGCTGG